>BQNB010050978.1:23993-41239 GCA_026074375.1 Tanacetum coccineum | reverse complement strand
AGTGACCGATACTTTTCTTGTTTCCAACAGTAAAATCCAAAACCTTCCCGAGCCGTATCCCGGCGAGGTGTGAATTGAAAATCGGTCAAGTTCGTGATCACGTGTTTGAATAATCAAGATTTTTTATTTGAATTCTATTTCTACTAATAATATGCAAAAATAAACAAACGAAAGTAAAATAAAGTAAACAATTAAAGCATTTAAGAAATTAAGCATAAAACGATAACGGGAAATTAAAAACGCGACATTTAAGCAAATAAATCAATATTTTACCCTAACAATGTTTTTTCATTTTTTATAAATCCTAAATGACTAAAAATAAATTTATAAAAAAAGAATTATATTTTTTTTATTTTTACTTTATTAATTATGAATTAAAAACATATTTAATCTAAATTAATTATTAAAAATAGAAAACTAATTATTACAATTTTGGAAAAATTGGGAAAAGTACTTTAGACTATCTAGAACTTAAGAAAAATAAAACGGGAAAATAAGCTGAAACAGATAAGCAGTTATTAAGCAAATAAGCTATATAAGCTACAAACTGAAAATGCATATAACAAATAAATGAAGCAAAGTAGTAAATGAAAAAGACCCAAGGGCAGATGGTATTGAGTGTGTGTGCTAAGGCGTTGGTGTGAAAGGGGAGGTCACAGGTTCGACCCCTGTGGCCACCCTTTTTGACAAAACATTTTTTTTTGGTTTTTTTTAAACTTTTAAAGAACAGCAAAATAAGCAAACTTTGTAAAAGGGACTTTTTATGAAACTAATTAATAAGCTAGATTAAGCAGCACTTAAAGATGACAGATTGCTATAACTAAGCTAAATGGCTAAATAACTAAACTGTTTTGGCTTTTTAGACAAGATAAGCAAATGAGAAAAGCAAATAAACTAAAACAAACTAATCTCTACACCTAATAAGCACTTGGACTAAGAAATAAGTAAAAACCTTAAGTTGATAAGCTCTTAAAAGCTAAATGACAAACTGATTCAATTCTAGCAGATTTGAAAGAACAATAGTTAAACTTCGAGCTTAATTTAAGGCTTAATAAGCTCTTCCAATAAGGTGCAGACCAAGAACATATTAACTTTAGCTTCTAAATAACTTATAAAAACAAATTTTAGGAAATTTGTCCTAGAAATAAGGTGGAAAATAAGATTCAAAAACTTACAGTTTAACAACTAGACTCTTTTATGGATTTTTATCAATTTTTAGAAAAGACAAATTGGCTTTTTCAGCCCTAGATTTAAGCTAGTAAAAGAGAATTTAAAAACTCAAAAGCTAAAAACAGATCAAGCTTGATATGCAAAGAGCTTATATTCTCAAAATCAGACCTTAAAACTTATTTAAGCTTATCTAAATTTGCTATTGAAAACTGGCTTTTTAAAACATTGAAAAGAAGACTGAAAACTATGACAGATTATGACTCAACATCCATAGACTCAAGCATACTTAGCCAATTCTAAACTACTGCATATTGGACTAAAACAAGTGTGAAAATGATACTAACAAGAACTTAAACATTTTTTTAGCAAATAAGCTAGATTATTGAACTGATTGATCACAGATTCAAACCATGGATCCTATGAACCCTAAAACTTAAATTTTAGACTTTAAAAACTTGTTTAAACTAACTTAAGGACCAATTTAAAGCTTATTGAAACTGATTAAGAGGACAAAGGAGACTAAGCAGTACTAACTAATGTTAGTACTAAGCAGTACTAACTAATGTTAGTACTGCTAGTACCAAACACCCCTTTAAATTTTGGATTTGCATTTTTAAACTTCAAAAAGACTAAAAACTTATACAATTTTGAAACAAACTTATTAATATGACTTAACAGATGACATAAAAGCTGACTACTCAGATTAATAAGCATATATCCAATAAGCTTATGCTTATTGGATTCTAGACAGATTTTTGACTTAAAGCACAAATTAATTCTGAATAATAATAAAAGCACTAAATCTAACAGATCTAACACAAATAAGCTCAAATTAAACAATTAAAAGCAGATTAATCTATCAATAAGCAGTATAGGAAGATCTAAGATAAGCAGGCAGATATAAGCTAGAATGAAAGTGATATTGAAGTGTACCTTGATCCGAGCTAAACAGGGATCAATAAGCTCTAAAGGAGCTTAGATCTAAAAGCTCTAGCTTATCAAAGATAAGCTGGTGAGTTCTATAAGCCCTTCTAGAATTGACTTATCGTCCATTAAGCTTAGGTATATTTAGGGGTGAGATTTGAAGTGAAATAACAAATCAGTTAAGCTTTAAGGGCTTAACTCATGTACTAGCTAGTTTATGTAGTATTTTAGAGCTTATAGAGCTTATTTGATAAAAATTGAGCTTATTTAAACCATAAGTGCAATAAGTGAAAACATGAATTAACATACGAATTAAATTGGAAATAATAAGCTAAAAACGACTACAATAAGCTAAATTATGCTAAACTTAAACCAAATTCCTACACGTCTTGCTCTTGTGTGATGAGGCCTCTTTATATAAGAGTGAGGCGAAGCTTCTATCCCTTCCAAATGCTCCTCCATCTCTAATCCTGACCATCCAATCATAACCAACTCTTGATCAATCAATTTGAGCCCTTGATTGCCCTCCACGTTAAATCCACATTAAAGTTAAACGTTACAATAAGCTAAAGCTAGACAATAAGCTAGAAAAAATTAGACGCCTTTGTGTGTGTGAGGTCTCCTCCTTATATAGCCTTCAAAGGAAGGATCCAGGACCCTAGGAACGTCCTGAGCTTCAATCTCGTCCATCCAATCTTGACCAATCCCCACACAATCATTTTAAACCCTTGATTTGAGTGCCACATCTCATCCACCAATAGAAACACTGGGGATTGCCAGCGTGGCCTGCCAAAAACGTCATGGCATGCGTCATTGAGCTTGAAGTATTTGAGAGGTGAGTACTTTGGTGGATTTACCCTGGGTGAGTTGCCCTGTGTAAACATGAAAGGGAGGGAATGGGGATGGTTAAACAATGATTTTGACCATTTGACTCGTTCTAATGTGTTTGACCCTGAATGTGTTTATAAGACTTGGGCTCGGGTTAATATACTTGGGCCAGGCCTGGTATTATGAATTATTATTTGGGCTCAAAATGGTTAAATGGATTTTAACAAAAGTTATGTTAAGGACTAATGGTGTAATTGGTAAGGACTGATGGTGTTAGTCCCCAAGGACTAACTTTGTAATAGTTTTTAGGGAATTTTAGGGTTAAAGGATTAACGGGATTAGATTTGGTTAGGACTTAAGATAAATTCGCCTTCAGCTTTGATTTCTTGTACTCTTTCCTTTCTCGTGCTCGGTTTTGTCCGTTTTGCTTCATTTTTGTCCTTTTGTGCAATATCTATTACATGCAAGACACAATTCACAATACAAATGAATACAATGCATTTTTCTGTATTTATTGGTTAATATTGGCCCTTTTACTCGTTTTATTAGGTAAAAGGTATGTGTATTTAAGCACATACCAAAATCCCCCAAACTAAACTATTGTCGTGTCCTCACGTAATGTCATAAACACAAACTTAGAAAACCAACAATTTCAACCCCCCTTAGACTAATTACCTCGAAAAGTAGCAAAGTGCTCATCTAAAGGGATTAAGAATTTACCAATTTTGAAAAGCACCACGTTTTACCATTTTTATGCATTTATTCATAACATCACGAAACAAGAAACACTAAAAAGTATAAATTCATCGTCCTCGATTTTTCACCTGCCCCAAACTAAGCTTAAAAACGAAATCATTGTTAAATACAAGTTAAGATAAAATCATATATTAAATACAAGTTATGATGCTAACACTACTCAATAAATGCTATTCGTGGATGCATAGCTTACGTTTTCGCGTCCCCCCTTATTCCTAAATCCCTAGAAAGCTTTTTATTACTATTATAAGTGCACAAATAAATTAAAGTCTATCCCCAAAAGTAAAC
This sequence comes from Tanacetum coccineum, assembly GCA_026074375.1. Lineage (NCBI taxonomy): Eukaryota > Viridiplantae > Streptophyta > Magnoliopsida > Asterales > Asteraceae > Tanacetum > Tanacetum coccineum. The sequence goes on along the minus strand of BQNB010050978.1, from coordinate 37,273 downwards.
CCGGTTAGACATAATTAGTATTGAAATCCTTTCCTAAAGAGAACGATATGGTGAGGAATAAGGTCCACATTAAGGTTCTAATCTCGCACTATTAGGGCTTAAAACCTTTTTAGATAACCCCGAGTCGAGATTTGGCATTATCTATTATTCTATATTTGCAACATTATTAAACCTCGTCCTTTAAACAACGTCACAATCGGTTATCGAGCCGATCCCATAGGTCAAGAGTCTTATTTCGACCTCAGTGTCCTATGACCTTTTAGAAGGCTGCAAAAACATTGGTTGTGAGCCGCAAGATGCAAACAAACTTTTATCATCTCTGGATTATTACTATATCCTTAATTAGAAGACTGCACTTAGTACATCGTATGTGAGCCGGCAAGAAGCAACAAACTTTTATTCCCACAACTTTATTATTATCATTACCCTCCACCCTTTAATGACTACACATCAGTTTGTGAGCCGGCAAGAGGTAGTGTCATATTTAGGCTTGGTTTATTACATAACTTATATATAATTATCCAAATTTCAAGACATGTGGTCCTTTAACATACCTAGAACAACGTTAGCGAGCCGTCAGATTGGCAGCCTATTTCCCCACAACACTGACAAAACCTTATGTGTACCTTACTTTCACCAGAAGGAAATCTCTACAAAGTGATTTAAACTAAGAATTGGAAAACCTTAAAGCAACTTTTAATTATTAACAATTATATAACGTTTTTATTAAGTTGGTGGAGCAAAAAGCCACAAATTAACCTCCTATGAGTTTAAGAGCTACTCTATGTTTTAGAATCCAATCTTATATAAAACTCTAATCATTTGTCCGTTCTCGACAAATTTACAAAATCATTTAATAAGAAAGATCCTTGAATGCTAGTCTACTAACAACAATGCTTAGCAATATTTAAAGTCTATCATGGAAACTGGCAAAGCTCATAGCTCTTTTCAAGCTAGAATTTCGCGTTTTAAAATGCTTCTTGTATAAAAAGACTAAGCAAAAAAGCTTTAAATTTATAAATAAGTTAAGGGAAAGCTAAAAAACGCAAACATGCTCGATCAAGTCAAAATTTATTCCTTAAAAAGAAAAAACATCGTGTCAAAACACTTTTATTTTTTTTATTTTTTTTTTAATATTTTTAATTTTGCCCATATGTTGCTTATTATGGTTGTCAAAAAACGGGATAATTGAAGACAAGCAATGCAAGTAAGAATCGAATCGAAAGATCCCCATACTAAACGTAACACAATTGTCCTCAATGTGAGACTGTCACCCCCATACTAATTTCAAGGCATAATCCAAATATTAAGGGGTCTCTACGCAAATCTAAAGCCGTTTATTAAGTACGCTAATAGATAAACGTTAATCAATAAGATCTAGGATATCGGATTCCCATATATAAGCATGTAAAGGATTAAAGATCGAGTGTACGATGGACTAAACCATGAGCACGATAGTCTTCATAATCCGGGCAATCCTAGACACAAAACACAAAACACCAAACACGAGAAAGGAAGAGGCGAGACTCCTTACATCACACTTATTCATAAATATACTACTACTAGGGATAAGCATGGGTTGCCACCCGCGAAGCACTTATTTTTGTTAACCGAGTCTTGAGCCTGACTCGATCCCCCATACTAAAACCGGTCAAGGGGGATAGAAATGGAGAAACAGGACATCCAAGAAAGGAATGTCTCCTTGATGCTGTAGAAAATACACTTCAAATATTTAATATAATATATATAATATATATAAACAGATATCGAGCCAAAATCACTTTCAATCCCGAAAGCAATTTATGCCAATCCACAAATACCAAAATACTATATATTTAACCGGAAGTAACAAATCACAACCTTGTTAAAAACAAAGTTATAAATCGTACCCGAGTCGTTAATCCCGATGAAGTCGTGTTATTGAAAATCGCGTTAAGTTCGGATTCGAGTTGAGAATGATTCAAATAAAGGGATTTAATTCTAAACTACTCAAATATAGCAAGAAACAAATAAGGCAACTAAAAAAATAATCTAGAAATCAAATAAACCTAAAACGCGAATTACGAGAAATCTAAAAACGACCTAAAAACCTAAATTACTCAAAAATGATCCAAATTACGCAAACCTAGCGTTTAAATGAAGAGGATTTAAAAAGAAAATTTTATGAAAAAGAATTTCTATTTTTGGCTTTTTATTTTTTGAGTTATTAATTTTTAAAGATTAAAAATGAAATTATATTCTAAAAATTATAAAGCTATTTTTATAAATTCTACAAAAATTATCTAAGATGTATGTAAATCTAATAACTAATATTTAAAGTTAAAATAAATTTAAACAAAAACATTTTATTTAAAACCTACAAAAATTCAAATATTGCTACGATATTTTTTTATAAAAACTAGAATTGAAAAAACACCTTAAATACAAACCAATAGCACCCTTAGACGTAAAAGTCCCAAGGGCGCTAGTGGTAGTGGAGTTTAGTGTTGTCTTGTGTATGACCAAGAGGTCTGGTGTTCAAATCCTCCCCAGACCTTTTTTCTTTCTTTTTTTTATTTTTATTTTTTTGCTTTTTAAACTAAAACTTCAAAACACAAAAGCTCTTAAAGGAGCTTTTTTTCAAAGTCGGGTTTTAACAAAAGCACTAATGTCTAAAACTCAAAGAATAAGCAGTTAATGGCTTATATAGATCACTGTTACAGAAACAAAAAGCTTATTGCTCAAAAATCAAGTTTTCACTAAAATAAGCCCACAGGACTCAAATAAGCTCCAAATTTAATTATCAAACATGTTCTGAGAAGCTCTGGCTGAGCTTAAACTTCATCCAACAAGCAAAATCAATTCTCAAACTATCATGCATCAAAATCTTATGAAGAAATCACTAAAGTCTACAATCCTAAACTTAAGCTCAAACTTAGATTAAGCCATAAGCTCAAATAAGCCAATTCAAAGTTTGAATCTTACAAAACTTATCCACCTAAGTATTCTAAACAGATTTAAACCTTGAAATCACTAACTCTAATATTAAAATCAAAAGAGTATGATCTGAAGCAACCTAAGACCACAGATTCACTTTTTTTTATCTTTTAAAGACAATTTTAGCAACTTGCAGACATGAATTAAGCAACCTAATAAGCTCTAAACCTGAAACTAAAATAAATTACTAAAAGAGGCTATGATTACTACCTACTTGCTGAATTTTAAATCCTAAAAACTAAATAAATCTATGCTAAATGCAGAATCAAAGAACTGCTATTAGTACTTTGAATAGCACTAGCAGAACTTAAGGTAGAATGGGTCAAAATGAGTTTCACTTGATCCAATCACCTAAGTGCTTCTAGTAATCAAGAGAGAGCTCAAATAAAGTGTAAAACAACCAAATTCAAGGTCCTATCAACCTTGGATCAGATTACAATTATCTGAACTGAATTTTTACCACAGAATAAATTTTATAGAATCAAAACCTAAGACTAATGTTCTAAATCTTAAACAAACCATAAACTAACTAATTCTAATAAAAAAAAGCAAATCAAGGCAAGTTGAACAGTAGTTAGACTTTTAAAAGGTCAAATCACATAATCCAAACAGTTACTTTAAAACCAGATTTTCACAATACTAAACATAGTCTCATGATTTCAAAGAACAAACAATAAAACCAGATATCCAAATTCACTTAATATGTTCTAAATAACAAATCCAAACCATAAAATCAGAATTAAACACCTAGATTAACACTATGCAACTAATATTTTTTTTTGGTTTTTATGTTTTTATGACAGTTGAAAAGTAAAGCTATTATCTAGGATGAAATAAGCAAAAACAGATAAACTAAATTATCAAATTAGCTCAATGAGATAAAATAAGCAACAAATAAGCATTTAATAAGCAGGAAATAAGCTAGACTATAAGTAAGGAATAAAATGACTTGAAAATTGAAATGGTAAACTTACAATTGATCCAAGCTTGAGATTGAGATCCTAACCACTAACCTAACACCCCTAGGTCCAAATAAGCTGTGTATTTACAAATCAACCCCAATAAGCCCAATCCATATTGGGCTTAATCCTATCAAAGCTCTTCAAATCTCTTCAACATATAATAATCTGATTTAAGAAGTTTAAGTAGTTTAAGGTTAATTGAGCATCAATTCTAAGCTTATAGACTTAGAAGAGCTTAACACAAGCTTATTCAACCCAGTGATGATTGGCTTGAACAAGATGAGATTATTTTTGGTATTTTTTTGGGTTTTTTGAATGAAATTTGAAAGTAAATGAAGATAAATCTGGAAATGAAAATGATAACTTGTATTAAAATTAATTAAGTAACATTACAATGATAAAGAAAAGTGGTAACCAATTCTAAAACGTGAATTTGGGGGACCCCTACAATAAAGAAAATTCCTATCTAATTATTAAATACTAGTGACTTGAGAGAGAGTGTCTTTTGGTGATGATGTGTCATCTTAGTCCGTTTTTGACCCTTAGATCATCTTTGTGCCTCAATCTTTAAATTTCCACCCTTAATTCCATAACATGCTAATTACGGATTGGGAATTACCCAACAAAAGGGTGAAATACGTGGAGTGGGGGGAGCGGGTTAAATATGGAAAAAGCCTAACAGCTTAGGTTGAGTTAGGGGATCATGGTTAATTAGAGTGGGTCAAGTGAAATTGGGCGGGGAGTGAAATTTTGGAAAGACGGATGAATAGTAATTCATTCCCGTCAAAAAGCTGTTATAAAACCGTTGGTGTTTGTTGTTTATATCTGATTGTTGACCTGGGTTATATGAGTTGACTTGTAAGCGATATTTTGCTGGTGGGTTGTATCACATTGGGCTTCGTTTGGTTATTTGGTTTGGATTTATATAGTTAAGTTAAGTATTTAACTTAACTTTTGTTAAGTTATCAAGGGTATTTTGGTCTTTTTTGCCAAGGGTAAAAGAGTAAATTCACCAAAGGGTAATTTGGACATTTAACATTTTAAGGATTTTTGGTGTTTTTGTGATTTTTAGTTTTGGTTTATGATTGGTGTTTTGGGTTTTTGGTCTTGATTCGGGCTTTGACTTGAACTCACATCTTCAAACCTTTGACTTTTCTTGCCTTTCCATTCCCGTGTTCATTTTTGGCTTCTTTTTCTTTGTTTTGTCTTTGTAATCCATTCCTGCATGTTTTAACACAAAAGCACACATATACACAAATATTTGGCATATAACGGCTTATTTGGCATCTTTTCCGGGTCATTTACTATGTATGAATTAACACATATCAAAATCCCCCCAAACTAAGATATTGTCGTGTCCTCACGCAACATTACATGCCTTATAACCAAATACCTCAAAACTTTCCCAAACTAAACCTTTGAAAAGTAGCAAAGATTTTTATGGAGAAAGCTAAGAAATCACAAGTTATAAAACACCCCTATTTCCCATTTTCTAAAACCTTTTTTTAATAATATTATTTTGACTTTCGTTATTTCTATAACTATTAGGGATCATAGAACAAGATGCATTTCGAATCCGAGAATGCCCCAAACAGGATAAATTCATCGTTCCCGACTTTTTACTTATCCAAACCAAGCTTAAAACAAAATCACAGCTAAATTTTAGTAAGGATGCTAGCACTACTCATATTTGCAACTTGTGAAATTTTTACTCCCGACATTTATTATATCTTAAGTGAGTGTGATATCTTGAATTTCAACCATGGATCAACTTCTTGCAACATACTATGCTTTACGTTCCACCATAGAATAATGAGTTTAAAGGCAAGATCATCCCATGTAGCGACCTTAGGTTTCAAAAAACTCTTAGGTTTCCCGTATATTCATAGCTTATAAAATAGAATAGTCAAAGTGCAAAAGCATATTTGAATTTAACAAAAAGAAGTCAATTTATTAATTTAATTTAACTATTTAAACATTTATGCAATTGAAACCCTCGACCTTTTAGAAGGCTGCAACATCGGTTGTGAGCCGGCAAGATGCAGCAAACTTTTATCAGTCTCGGATTTTTATTCTTACTATGGGCTTTCTTTAGAAGACTACCACATCGGTTGTGAGCCGGCAAGAGGTAGTAAACTTTTATCAACCCACAGCTTTTATTATTATATTTATTTTTTATCATTTTTTTTATCATTCATCATATTTTTATTTTTTTTAACTAAACTTATTTAATGAAGACTTCTTTTTGAAAAATTCAAGTATAAATTTGAACTAAGACTAAAACTTTGGCTATATATTACATAAAAATTATTGATTTAAGTTTAATCTCCAAAAACAGCACGTATATTAATCCGGTTAAGAGCTTATGGGAGAAAAAGCAACAAGTTACATACATGAGCTCTTATGATTTCCAAATAATCTTTGTTTAGTATCCTACTCATAATTAACTCTATCATTTTTCGTTCTTCGCGAATTAGTGAACGCTTAGCCTAAAAGTTAAGGAACAAGCTAGAGCTCAACACGCTCGATCGAGTCAAAATTTACTCTTATTCTTACCCAGCAAGAAAGTCAAAATTGTGAAAAAAACACTTATTTTATTTTTTATATTTTTCTACAAATAAAACTTACAAATTTAAAGTTTTTGAAATTTTTGCTATTTTTGCGGGAAAACGGGGTACGTGAGAACAAAACAATAAGTAGGTAACATCAAATCGATAGATTCCCTCCCCAAACTAAAACAAAAAATTGTCCTCAATGTTTAAGGCGGGTCTCTATGCAAATCTAAGCCGTTTATTAATTATGCAAAGATAAACGTGAATCAATACGATGAAAGGATATCGAATTCCCCAAACTAATGACAAGCAAAGGCTAGGTAGCTCGAGTGAATCAGGACACAACACCGAACACGAGAGTCTTCAGAAAAGTTGGGTCAATCCTGCATACAATCACAAGCACAAACAACAAACACGAAGAACGGAGAAGAACAAGCCTCCTCAAGTCACTTTATTAGAAAATAAGAAAATAAGATAGAAATGCTTAATTTTTGTTCACCGAGTCACAAGCTTGACTTGACCCCGAATTAATTTGTCCTTGGGGAAGCAAATGGAAAAGAAAATCTCGATCGGGCTTTCATTAATGAAAATGAAAGTTCTGTCCCGATGAGATACCGCCGGCTCTAAGCGAAGATGCCGGGGTCAAAGATCGTATCTTCACTCCCGGTGGAGCAAGATAAGGGAGAAACCTCAGGGTAGGTGACAAATAGGAGAAAAGTACGGATGGTTAATGTGAAGGAATCGTCCTCTTCAACATTTAGAAAAACAACATTTTCACCTCCCCCCTGGTCAAAAGGTTCATCGTTATTAAGAACATCAAAATCATTCATCATAGCCGCTACGGGCTCAACATCGACGGTAAAATCATCACTCTCGGGAAGGGGAGAGAGAACATTGTCAAGTAATTCTTCAAGAGGAAGAATGTCCCCTTCCGAGTCATCATCATTATCAATACCCGATGGTATCGAATTATCAAGAAACAAATCAATTTCTTCCATAGGAATTTGAGAAAAAGATTGAGAAGAAGGAATTTCCGGAGGACGAGGAAGAGAAAATTCATCAAAAATGAAATCGATCTTTGTAGAATCAATCGGAGAGTCACGATTTAGTAGAGATTCTAAAAGATCCGATTCGGCGTTAAAGCAACGTTCATCAATTCCCGGTGGAATTGGAATGACAACATCTAAATCCTTTTGATTAGGAAGAATTTTCTCATTAGTGATAATTTCATCGTCAAGATCGTAAAGAGGATTGGAGAAATATTTAAATTCATCCTTTTGAATTTCCTCTTCGGATAATGACTCATCATCACTAGAGAAATCGTTGTTAGAATCGAAAAGTGGATTAGAAAAAGTCGTGAAATGAGATTCTGGTGAATCATCATTAATGGGCACATCACACTCATTTTCACCATCAGATAAATCCGTGGACTCACTTAGGGTATGGACAAGGTCATCAACACTAGACTTGATTGTGTTAGCTGATTCCGTTACCGGAATAGTGTCGAGATGCTCGTCCTCCATTATGAGAGAGTTCGTAATGGGTAAATCGGGTGTGATTGCGGAAGGCGAAAGCTTATAACAATCCCTTATTTTGTTATTTTCATCATAAAGGGAAAGCATAGAATTTTGTTGTGCAAGATTACACCAATCATTAAGAGCTCTTTGAAATTTATCATCATTAAGAAGCGAATCCCTTGCACCGTTGGAAGTATCGTTAGACTCACTTGGGATTGGAATAGGATCTTTAACACTAGATTTAAGTGAATCTTTTGAGGTGTCAAGATGCTTATCCCCCATACTTAGAGAGTTAACGGTTTCCACATTTGGAGTGACGGGTGGAATTTCAAAATCCGATAAAAGAATACGTTTAGTATAAATTGTGAAATTACTTAAAGCCTGATCATTTCGAAATTTCCTTGAACGAGTAGAAACTTGAGGAATAGAATTTTCTTCGATATTGAAGCACTCTTGAATTTTATGTTTAGCTTCTAACTCTGCGGCCTCCTTTTCTTTGGCAATTCGTTTCTCTTCTTCTTTCCTCGCGGCTTCCTCAAAAATTAGTTTCTCTTCTTCTTTTCGTTGGATGTTCATTCTTTCCAAAAAAAAATTAAACGTATCCATAAATTCTTGCATTGATTTTTCTCGCGCAATCTCTAATCTCTCATATTCCCGTTGTCGTTCTATCTCTTCGGATTGAGTACATTGATAATCCATATGATATCCCCCGCAATTTTCGCAAATCGGCTTACCATAATTGTGTACATTGATAATCGTCATGTAGATCTCCACAAATGGTACAACAAATATATTGACATTCATTTTGTAAATCATATGGTTCATAATTATCACTAAAGTTTTGATTGTTACACGGTTCCGGTTCAAAATTAAACGGGACTCGTGATGGACAATCGAAACCATCGTAATGATTGTTACCACAATTATTACAAAAATATGTCGAATATTGTTGATGTGGATCAGAGAAATTCGGAGAGTTGTCGAAAAAATTCGGAGTCGGATTACAATTAAGACAAACTCCGTTGTTAAGGTAAAAACCGCACATCTCACAAGTCGAACACGGGCATTGTGGGAATTCGTTTGTCCTTCCACAATTATAACACGGATAAATCCCAAATGTCGACATCAAGAATTAAACAATTAGAGGGTTAAAGAAAAGAATTAAACGGATAAGAGGATACAGGAGAATATTTTTAGTTTTTTGAAAGTGATACATAAAAATAAGAAGAAAAATATTTTTTTGGATTTTTATATTTATTATTTTTTTTAGAACGAAAATAAACTTTCCGAAGAAAGGATCTTCAAAGCTTGAACACAAACAATCCCGTAAAAATCGCTACACTTCTCCCCGGCAGCGGCGCCAAAAACTGATTGCAGTTTTACGTACCTATAAAATATATAATAATAATATTACTTAGGAAAATTCTAACTATTCACCTTTAACCAAGGTAAAAATTCAAATCTTATAAAGATAATATATAATATATATAATATACGTATGTTTGACCGGGTAAGTATGATCACCCGGGTCGTTATCCCCAATGACTAGTGAAATTGAAACCACGTTTTAAGCTCGGATCCTGATTTGAATGAACAAATTGATGATTTGGTTTCTAGAAATAAAAGCCCTAATTTTTAACTTTTAATTAAAAACTAATTAAACTAACTAAAACCTAACCCTAATTTTTAATCAAAATTAATTAAACTAATTAAAATAAAACTTAAGGACTAATTGTGCAAAAAGGAAAAGGACTAACGGGGAAAAACACTTAACTGGAAAGGATTAACTAAGAAACAACTTAAAATAGAAAAATTGCAAGAATGGTCCCTGAGGGTCTACCCCGATAACAAACTAAGGCCCGAATTAAGGTGAGATTTGGAAAGTGCTTAAAATGAAAAACTCAAAGAAGCAAAGTTGGAGATTAAACCATAATGAACAAATTTAATAAAAGAACCTTGTGCTGAAAATCAATAATAAGCTCAAAAAGAGTTTATCTTTGAGCTGTTTACAGAAAGTGAGGCTTAACCCTCAGTTTTAGAAAATAAGCTATAAAAGACTCAAAACTAGTTCAAAATGAAAAAGGAAAGAAGTTCTGAAGAGCTTAAGATAAGCTTAATCTAAGAATGCAAAGAAATTTAACCTAGAAGAACTTTTAATCTACTAAAATTAAGCATGAAACAAGCAAACTCAGGAAATAAGCAAAGAAACTCAAAATCCAATTAAGCTAAAAATCTTAATAAGCTAAAATAAACTCTAAAACTTTAAGGACTTATCAAACTACTTATTATCCATCTAAATAAGCTGTAAAAACTAGGATTAAAAGCTAAAATATCAAATTAAATCTTCTACTTAAGTTCCTACTGTTTTTGGAATTTTCAGGTGTTTTATGACTTTTGACAGCTAAATTAAACCTCAGGAAATAAGCTAGAAATTTGCAAAATCAAGAACTTAAAATGTAATTTTTTTAATTTTTGTTTTTTAAAAATTTTAAAAAAAAATTTAAAAAAATTTTTTTTTTTTTTTTTTTTTTTTTTTTTTTATAAAAAAAAAAAAAAAAATTTTTTTTTTTAAATTTAATTTTAATTAAAATTTTTTTATTTAAAAATTTATTCTTTTTTTTTTTAAAAAAAAATGAATTAAACTATATTAAAACTTAAATCCTACTGAATTTAATAAGCTAAATCCTAAAATTACCTATCTAAATTAAGCTAAGAACACAGCAGTACTAACTGAGGTTAGTACTGCTAGTGTAAAATTTCAGCAGTACTTTCAAGTGAAAGTACTGCTAATGTAATTTGACTCTTAAAAACAAATTAAGCAATGAAATAAGCTAGAAAATGACAACTAAATTCTTAATAAGCTATAACTAGAACTAAACTTAATCCTACTAAATTTGAAAAGCTAAAATTTATACTAACAGTACTAACTTATGGTTAGTACTGGTAGTGTAAAGAGTCAGCAGTACTAACTTAGGTTAGTACTGCTAGTGCAATTTTGAGAATGCACTAAACCAAACACCCCTTTACCATTTTGACAGGACTGAGAAAAGCTTTTAAAGAGAAATCTAATGAACAAATACTAAATACCAGATAAAAACTAGCTTAAAACAAACTTAGCAATCATGATTAAACAACTGAATAAGTAAAATTCTAAGATCTTAACTAATTAAACTAATATTTTTGGATTTTATGAGTTTTTATGACAGAAATTAGTAACTAATGATCTATAACTATTTAAGCAAAAACAGATGAGGACATATAACTAATAAGCACTAGAAGAGATATTTAAACACTAATAAGCAAAGAGAATAAGCAAATAAGCAATATTAAGCATATAAACTATAACTAAGCAATTTAAACTGAAATTAGAGAAGAATGAAAAGAGAAACTTACTTGATCCTTTAGCTAAACAAAAGGAACCAATTAAGGCAGCTACAAGCTCTCTAGCTTATGGATAAGCTAGAGTTTAAGTCCTTGGGATCTCTTCCAAGTTAAGATCCCCTTCCAAAAGCTCTAATCCAATAAGATCCATAATAGATTTAACTGATTTAAGGTTTAGATAAGATTAAATCTGAATTCAAACAGCTCTATTTCAGCTTATAGACTGAAAGAGCTTAATATGAGCTTATTGAGACAATTTTGGCTTATTAAGAGAGCTTATGACTTTAAATGAGAGCTTAGAAAATGAGATTTAAAACACTAAAAACTAAATTTCATTAATTAAAGAAGCTGATTACAATACTTGAAAAAGGAAATTATATTTAAGAAAATTATGAATTTAAGCTAAAAATTACTAAAAACTAAAAAATCGACCCCTTGTGTGTGTGAGAATGAGGCCTATTTATATGCTCTGAAAGAAGCTTCTAGGTTGCCTTGCCTTGCTCTCCAAACCTTTTAATCCTGGCCAATCATTTCTTCAATCATTTGAGCTCCTTTTGTGGCCGTTGGATTGATTTGTGGACACCTGAGGATTGCCAGGCTGGCATTCTTTGATGTGACATTTGTGCTACTTATGTGAGTGATATAGCACAAAAACCCACATAAATTTGTGCTTTCACCATGGCTCACATGGCTTTAGCTTGAACTTGAACTAATAAATCTATTGGAAAGACTGATTTGACCCTTGCCTTGCACTTATGAGCTCCTTAATTGATCATCTAGCCCTTTAATTTCCATAAGCCCTTTGTTTTTGACTGGATGGTAACTTTCGGGACGATGTGTGAACAGTAAAAGGGTTCCCGCCCCTTTTTGACAGTTAAAACTGTTGGAGTTTGGGAAGTTTGCATAATTGGCCCTTGTGTTCTTTTTAATCTTTTTCTTGGTTATAAAAAACTTCCGAAAATAGCAAGTTTGGTCCTTGTGGTATCATAAAAGGAAAGGGCTAAGGATTGGGCTTGATATTCTTGGCTTCGGCTTTGTACTCTTCTAATTCTCGTGTCCGTGCTTGCTCCTTTTTGACTGTTTTCTTGTAATTTATGACTTATCCGTACCTGCACACACAAAACACAAATACAAGCATATTTTTGCCATTTTTGGTCTGTTTTGGGTTTATTTGGGTTATTTTAGGTACAAACATATATGTGTATTCTACACTTATCAAGTCCAAAATAAATAGTTGGATTATCAAAGTCGTAAAAGATGTGAAAATGTGAATTGTTACATTCTCCATGTGTTAAAAGAATTGCGTCCCGCAATTCAGTTCGAGTTGCCTTCCGGAATGATGTTGATGAAGAGGCGTAAATCTCATCTAAATCCTCCTAATGTGTGCTAGGTAACTTTGCTATCTTAATGTAGCATTCCAGTGGTACGGACCTCAATTCCTTTAATGATGGCTGAACTTATTGGCAGGTTTTCCTTGGGTAGCTACAGATACGTCCTTCCCCTTTTTGGCTTAAGATTTGGTGTAAGGTAATGTCGGCTCTATTGTAAGATGGTGTAAGAGTTCCTTGTGATAAATACATTTATGTAAGATCTTGTTTCTCAAGAAAATCAATAGAAATTTATAATTTGATAAAAGCTTTAAGGTGACTACTCTCAGTATGGCATGATCCTTCCTGAATGCATAGATGATCAGTCTATGCACCAAATATACATAGGTGATCAGACTATGTATATTTGAGGGCTAATGATGCAACGCTCATTTTCGTCAAAATAGTATTACCATTTTTGATAATATGCTTGGGAGTGGCTCGAGTAATAAAGTAGAGAATTAAAGTAGAATTTACGAGATTTTTACAATACATAAGTTTGATAGATAACTTGAAATCATTCGT
>BQNB010050978.1:0-18560 GCA_026074375.1 Tanacetum coccineum | reverse complement strand
GTATATATTTTTTAAAAAAAGAAAAATTCAAAAATAAAAATACAAAAATATAAAATTTCAAAAAGAAAATACAAAATAAAAAAAAATCAGAAAATGGTTCAAAAATAATCTTCTCGCCATGTCTCTTAGAATCGATAACATTTACGTACCTAGAAATGTTGATTAATATCGACACGGGCGTGTAAATGAAGTTCGAACAGGAGTTTCAAAAGTTTTCAAAACATGTCATTTCTAATTTTTCTAGATGACTTGTAATCACTCTTAGATTGCAACTCGGTCCCTAACGACAAAGAAGAGTGTACGCATAAGTGCGCTTATCCTTAGCGTTAGAAGAGAAGTCTTCTAACATTTGGTTTTTCAAAAAAGTTGAACACAATTTTTCAAGAATTTCTTAATGACAATTCAAAATCTTTCAAAATTGTGTGTTCAACACTCCAGTCCTCATATTGTTTTTCAAGACAATTATTCTACAATTTGGTGTCATTTTTAAATGATTCAAAGCTTGAGGTGATTTTCTGAAAAAACAATGATTTAATGAAAGTTAGATACATCCAATAACATGCAATTTCTTATGTAGTCAACACATTATAAAAGGTCTTAATAACATCTACGGAATAATAATGACTATTAAATAGATTGATTGTTATAAGATGGTTAGGTGGTTGAGCATAATTTTTCAAGAATTCTTCAATGAAATTCATAATCTTTACACAGATTATGTGCTCAATAAATGCTAACACCTCAATTTTATATTTTTTTTTTAACACTAGGTAATCATTGTTTTTGGTATCAAACATATGTAAACATCAAGGGGGGAGCAAGTTTATGTTCCATGTAATTCTCATGCTAAATAAAAGTTAATTCTCTCATTGGTATCATCAAGACAAATTTTAATCACTATCAAGTATTTCAAAAACTAAAGTGAATTAGTATTTTAAAATAAGGGGAGAAATTATTTAAAATGTATCTTGAAATAATAAATGATCTTATCGACCTCAAAGTGCTTGAATACTCCCTTCTCAACAAAGTTTTTATGGTTACGATCTCATATAACCCTACAACCATCATTATTTCATGACGATTCTGAATCATAAGGTGTAAGGTTTAGGTATTTGTCCCTATGATCCAACAGAACACGGAGGGATCCTAACCCAAGGTGACACTTCCATACGTTATGAAAATAGCAGCCTTAGTATGCTTGGAGATGGAATGATATAAGGGCATACAATGCCGTACTAAGATTGATCTAACACAGGACAATCACTAACAAGGTGTTAAGAATGAACGTCTTGGTAAGGCATGAAGGGGTTAAAGAATTAAAAAGAAATGTATGGATAAAGGGTCTAAAGAAAGTAGCCCTCCTACACCTTAGGTAGAAACCCGGGTTCATACATATGCACAGAATCACAATGTTGATTGCTGACATTGAATGACTACATCAGGGTACCCAGTGATGCAATTTACAACCCTTCCTAGCCAATCGGGTTTTCTCAACGAGAAAGACTTGTCTTTAATATGTCACGTAGATAACACACGCCTTCTATTGACCTTTCTCACTCTGAGTCACTCTGTTGATATAGAAATAGGTGGCAGTATGACACCAGCCAGGTCTATTACTGAAAACCAAAACGCCTACTTGAACGAGTCTAGAGCCAAGAGACCCAAAATTAATTTTCTTATTAGGTAAACATTGCAGTACTAACAACATTTATATGTGAACACTAAGTAAGTATCACAAGCAGTTAACAAGGATCCTACGCAATAACCTTGTGATTGTGCTAGATGAACAATCTGATTGATACTGTCTATGTATACACAATGAAGAGGGAAAACCAGCTTGACCACATCAAATCTCTCTCTATCTACTTTGGTATGTGACTTGCGAGAATTATATATGAATTAAAATTTGAGCAACTGTAAAGAAACGATAGTGCTAATTCAATGTGAATCAAACTTGTTGTAGTAAATGAATTGACGGCTTAATCAGAAAGATAGTAACTATCTGATTTAACTGACGGCTCCATGACCGATGTTGTAAGCTTTGAGGACGTTCCGGTAATGAGAACACAGCAATACATGGTAAATGTAATAACATCTGTTGATAGAAGATCCATGCTGAATGATTCAAAACCTGTCCAGAGATTCTTTGAATCCTACCCGATCACAGGTACAATATTAGTACTGTAAAAATTGACCTAAGAACTGAAGGTTAACGCTATCCCAACTCCGTTTACGAATGACAACGCCATATTTGTCCACGTACGCATTATTGCTAACTGTTTTATATTTCCAAGATTCACATAAAATGTGAGATGAGATGCCTAATTCAACTGAAGTCGGATTCATTACCACATGCTCATGCTCAAACTACAAAGACATACTATAAGCATCGAGATACAGAACATGAAAGCCTCAGCAGGAATAAAAGACAAAGAACTTCCGCCACAAACTCTTGTGATATACAAGACATGCGCGAGAGCGAAAGATATCCAATACCTATCAAGGAGATTGATAGAAAGCTTTACAAGACTGATGCAAAGTAATAATGCATGTTGTCAACTGACACAAGGCTCGCAAGGATTGGCAAATGACGAGTAATACGAGAGATAAAGGTTTAAAGATCTCATACCCAAAGACAAAGTCCAAAAACAATGTACAAAGGCGTAAATAACAAAAGATCTCCAAAGCATGAAGAAACAAGCCTACAACGTTCACAGAGACAAAGACAAGAGCTTAACGACAAAGCAATTCTCTTATCTCACAAAGGAGTGTCACAATGGAACACACTTCGGGGAGATGTTAGCCTCAAAATAAATAATCAAACAATGGAAGTTTCGTGTCATAATTAATATTAGGTCTTCAGATCATCTAATTAATATACATTGTAATAGGCTAGACGGGTACACAGGCACTAAAACTAAGCTAAACCGGAACTCGGTCACGTGGTATCGGTTTGCGACTAAGCCCAATTAATCTCGAGCCGCTCGTAAAAAACTAAAGGTCATGTAAGCCCATTAGTTAGATACATATACTCCTCAACCAAGGAGTGAGGGTGAGTATGGTCATTTGTAACATTCATTTGCAAGTAATCTTCTCTTTTTTCCCACTCACTCACATCTCTAAACTCTACTTTCTCTCCTCTACATTCTTCTCATCTCCCTCCCTTAATTTCTTGTTCCTTAATATGAAGTAAAGTGATTTCGTGGTTCCGACAGCGAGGTAGTACGATAAGCTCGTAGGTCCTAAACGCTACCTAAACATAAGCTATCAAATATGATATCTTACCATTATATTATTTATGCCATGAGCGCATGTTCATATTTACCATACATCATCTCATAACACTCTATTCTCGGAGTACGACTTAGATAACATAACTAATCTCGTCTTATCACTCTTTTAACTTTGAAGAACAATGAAAACCGTGAATCAAGGGATGAGTGTTGAGGAAATTAAGAAGGTTGTAGCCTAGCTAGTGGCTAATGCTATCGAGGCTATTGCTTATTATATGAAGACAAAAATTATCCATTGGTTCCCGCAAGTCAATGAGCCAGACTAAACGAGAAGAAAACAAGGTAGCAGAGAATGCTAGAAACAAGAGGAAGTGGGAAGGTAACCATAATGGAAGCTCGAGCCAACAAAACAAAGGGCATAAGGTTCCTAAAGCACACACAACTAGACCAATCAACAAAAAGGCATATGCTGGATCTCTACCTCTATGCAACCAGTGCAAATTTTACCATGATGTGATCCGAGTACTGTAAAAGTGTGGAAAATTGCAAGATCATGTTTTGCCACATAACCCAAATTGTAGAACACCTATACTAGCTAGAATCAATGAGCTATCCACATGTATGAGTCTTGAAGTCTTAAGGACACTAAAAGAGCAATTTTCAATAATAAAGCTTCAGAACCGTATGGACATGTATTGGAAAGGAAAAGCTCGTAGAGACTCTAGCGCCACGACGTCTAACATCAACATCTAATGAGAGACCTATTACCTAGTAAAACTTAAGTTTGAACTATCGTACACTCTATGTCCTTTAAGAATCTCAATTACTTCCTCAGTAACCTAAACCGGAATAACTCAAACAATTTCCAAAATTAACTATCAATCATGTATAGTGAATATCAAGAGCCTGCCAATCTACTCCAATTTATCTAATTATTCATCAAACCACTTACTAAAGCATTATTAAATTTATGAAACAAATCACTTCACACAATAAACTATTTCGATTCCCGGATATAAACTGTTTCCCTATGGTCAATTATCAAACTATATTTGTTATCAATTCATAAACAATTTGTTACCACAACATAAACTCCTTACTATTACACTATGAATGGTCGAGTGATTCCCTGGAAAACGATTTTGATACCATCTCATAAACAATTTTAGTATCTCCTCATAAACAAAGTCGATACCATTAACAAACTACCATACTATCGATTGAGAAACTATCATTTTATAAACCATCTTACTATCATTCGACAAACCATCTTACATCGTTTCAAATAAACTAACATTTTATAAACCTATTCTCCAATCATTTCACAAAAACCTTATAAAAGTACCTATCTTAGACATCTTATATACTATTTGCAATTCATCAATAAACTACATTACTATACTTTATAATTATCTTATTTCTTACATTATGAAAAACCAATTTTTCATCACAATAAAATATTTTAAATTGGTACACCCCCTGAGTCATTTAGCTATTGACTTTAAACCATCTCGATGAACGAATTCTCATAAACCATGTGTTTATTGTCAGCCTTATCAACAACCTATCTCCACCTGTGATAATTTTGTCATCTATAAAACTCTTTGAAACATCTCTTTATTACATAACAGTAATTTTGACGAGAATGAGCCATCACATCGTAGCCCTCAAATAGAAAACAAAATAAGTCCTGAATCACCACGAGCGAGCGAGCGCGAGAGCGCAGAAGGACTATGCCGCGAGAGCGAAGTGCGTAGTAGTTCACCCAAAGAGTAACGTTTGTCAATAAATCCATTTTTTTACTTACATCCTTGAAAAACAACGTTTACTTCAGGAAATCGAATTAGTAACCATAGTAACTAAGCCAAAAATCCGAGACACATCACTAGTCGCCCTAGGACAATTCGCTATCAAATTTGCTCGCCATTAGAGAATTTACTAAATCATTCATTCAATGTTAACTTAATACCCATAGAACTCGGAATTTGTCTTCACACATCATGATGTATTGAAATGTTTGTCAATGAAATCACAGATCTATGATATCGTTATGCCGAGAAGATCGTACGTATTCCATAGGGAAATGAAACATTAATTGTTCCTGGTGACAGAAGCGACAGTGGACACGGGTCCCGATTAAACATCATCTCGTGTACCAAAACCCAAATGCACTTGCTAAAGAGGATGCATAAGAGCGAGAGAATTGGCACTGTAACCACAAAGTAGCCCGTAAGAACACGTCGAAGGAGAAGCGACTTGAAGACCCCGTTTTTAAAAAAAAAAAAACAAAAAAAAAACCCAATTGTTCGAGATTACTTGAAGTATTACCGAGGACTTATCTTGTATTCCACCATCCCGACAAATGAAATTTTGAATCGACGTTGATACCAGTTGTTGAACCTATAGCACGGGGCGCCTTATCGATTAGCACCTCCGATATAAGAATTGGATCAGATCAACCAGACGGGAAAATTCTGACAAGGGCTCATAAGACCCATTTTCCCTCACCTGAGGGATCTTCGGTCTTGTTGTCCGAAAAGCAGTGCGTGATCATTTCGAATGTGCCCATACAACTATTGGGAATAAACAGCTGACAGCGTAGAAGAATCTTTACCACTCCCAATATCACGATTTATTTGATCAACACAAGGATCCATTGTTTATTCTAAGATAGACTTGCGATCAGGTTATCATCAGCTTCGAGTACGTGAAGAAGATATTCTAAAGACGCATATCAGAACAAACGTATGGGACATACGAGTTCTAAGTTATGCCATTTGATTTTTGACGAACACACCGGGCTATGCTATGATATATTGATCCCATGAAAAACGGGTTGTGCAAACCATATTGGATAAGTTTCATGTGATTTTTTTTATTTACGATATACTAAATTATCAGAAGTAACCAAGAAAGAACATGAAGAAACATCTTAAGGCAAATTATGGAATTAGCTTAAGAAAAGAAGAATTATTATGCTAAATCACTTAAATTGTGAATTTTGGATTCCCAAGGAGAGCGCTGAGTTCCACAGCCACGTGATCTATAGGTCAAGACATTCACGTGGCTGCCCGCCAAGATCGAACCCATAAAAGAATGGGCATCTCCTAAGACTCCAACGTGAGATACGTTAAATTTTAGTCTTGCCGATTATTATTAGAGATTTTAATCAAAGGATTTTTCAAAAGTATTGCTAAGCCCAATGACCAAGCTCAACGGCAAAATAAAATTACCTTGAATGGGTGTTGACAAGTGAAAAGCAACTTTTCATACATTGAAGAATAAGTAATGTAATGAACGCGCTCGAGCTCTACTCTCCCTTAGTGAGCTGAGAACTTCATTGTTTATTGCGATGCGTCGCATAAAGGATTGGGTGCGGTATTGATGCAAAACGAGAAGGCGATTGCTTATGCATCACGACAATTGAAGATTCATGAAAAAAATTATACTACTCATGATTTGGAACTTGGTGCAGTAGTATTTGCTCTAAAACTTTGGAGACACTATTTGTATGGAACCAAGTGCACTGTGTTTACCAACCACAAAAGTCTATAACATATTCTTGACCAAAAGGAGCTGGACATGAGGAAACATCGCTGGTTAGAGTTGCTCAGTGATTACGACTGTGAAATTCGTAATCACCCGGTAAATGCAAAACAGAGTGTCAGATGCCATAACGTAAAGAACCGGATTTAAGTTATTTCGGGCTCGAGCCTTAGGTCATTACCATGTGGCTTGAAAATCCCCAAAACAAATTTTGGAAGCTCAAAAAGAAGCACACAGAAACCATAAACATCAAGAATGAAGACTAGGAGGGTATATCTAGAAGGATATACCGAAGGAAAAGTTGGAACCCCGTGCCGACGGAACTCTATGCTTAAATGGCAGGAGTTGGTTGCCATGTTATGGTGATTTAAGAATGTGGATTATGGCATGAGTTCCCACATATCAAAATACTCTATCCATTCCGGGTTTTCTGACAATCTCGTGTATCAAGACATGAAAAAGCTATATTGGTGGCCCAATATGAAGGCCAACATCGCCACCTATGTTAGCAAATATTAGAACAACCCGAGATACCCCAATGGAAGTGGGATAACATCACAATGGATTTTTTCACAAAGCTTCCTAAGGTGTCTACGCAATGTTATGCCACCGATATGGTGATTTGTGACCGCCTAAGGTAAGTACCGGTCGAAATCTTTATTCCAATGGAGGAGAAACTGATATCAATTCAGAGAAATTGGCGGAGAATGATAACCTAAAAGAGGTATGTCACAGTCGTCTTGGAATACACTCTGTCTCAATCACTTGAGATCGGACCTATGTTCGCTATCAAATTTCTGGAGAGTCACTCAAAAGGCTTTGGGGTACTTGGCTTGTGCGGAGTATATGAAGTGTACCTGCATACGCATCCGCAAACTGACAACAAAGCGCGAGAACTATCCAAACTCCAGGATATGCTACATGCTTGTGTGATCGACTTTGGAAATGGTTGGGTTAAACATTTTCCTATAGTTAAGTTTTCTTACAATAATAGTTATCACACTAGTATCAAGGCTGCACCATTCGAGGCACTTTATGGACGAAAGTGTCGTTCACCTGTTTGTTGGGCCGAGGTTGGACAAGTTCAACTCACCGGTTCAGAAATAGTTCAAGAGACGACTGAGAAGGTCATTCAGATCAAACAAAGAATGCAAGCCGGCCATGACCAAAAAAAGAACTACGCCGATTTAAAGCGTAAGCTGATGGAGTTTCTAAAGTTACGGATAGAGAGTAATGCTTGAAGTTTCACCATGGAAATGGGTCGACAGTTAATGAACATTTTGGCAAACGTGGAAGTTTATAGCCCTAGTATGAGGTTGGGACCTTTCAAGGTGCAGGAAGAAGGTGTGCAATAAGCCGTTTGCTTACAAGCTTGAGCTTCCTTAAGAGTTAAGCAGGGTTCACAATATATTTCATGTATCCAACTTGAAGATATGTTATTCCGATGAACCATTAGCCGTTCCGTTTGAAGGACTACATATTGAAGATAAGCTTCCGTTTTTATGGTAGGAACCGTAGAGATCCATGGAACGGGAATCAAACGGTTTGAAGCAAATCCATATCCCAATCATCAAGGTTCAATGGAACTCGAAGAAAGGTCCTGAGTTCACATGGGAACGTGAAGACCAATTTCAAAAGAAGTATCCGCATTTCTTTACTAAACCCGTACCTTCATCAAGCGTTGCAACTTGAGCCTTGAGGACAAGGTTCTTCTAACGGTTGGATACTGTAACATTTCTCATTTTCAGGCCATATCCCGACTCAATTATTATCATTATTTAATTTTAGAGTTTTACGCGTTCGCTTTAATTAATAATCGTGATATGTTAAATCGCGTAAAAACAAAAAATCATCTATAGAGCAACGTTAAACAGACACCAAAACAATTGTAAAGATTACATCAAGCAAGTGTTATAGGAGTTATAGAAGAGTTATAATTTATAGCTTTTCATAATTTATTTTTATTGGTTACGTAAAACGCTTACGTTTCGCAATAAATTACATTCGGGCATACCCGGAAGCACCTATACCCATCTACACTCAAACAAATGCCCAAAATTATACCCAATACATAAAAATTAATTCTTTTTTACCTATGAAGCACTTAGAACCGGATCCATGCATATACAAAGTGGAATTGAAAAACATAATAATAATCTTAAATCTCCCCACTAGTGTCACCATCCATATAGTTTAGTAGGGGGGGGGACCACGTCCCACCAAGTACACTTACAAGCCTAATTCTCTATAAATTGGCTTGTTACTTATACCTTTCCTCCCATCTTGGCCGTTGCATTGTATGGGAAGGAGGATAGGTGCTTACATTTTCTTACAATGTGTACCTTTACCACTACATCCTATGGTTTATGTTTAAGGTTGTTTTCTACATAACCACTTTCTATAAGAAGCATTCAAGATGTAAACATCACTTACACTACTCATTATTTTATATCAAAAAATCTCCAAACTCCACTGATAATATTTGGTTATAAGGCATGTGATATTGCGTGAGGACACACAATCGTTTAGTTTGGGGAATTTTGATAAGTGTAGAATACACATATCTATTTATGCTTAAAATAACCCAATTAAACCCAAAACAGACCAAAAATGGCAAAAATATGCTTGTATTTGTGTTTTGTGTGTGCAGGTACGGATAAGTCAAAAATCACGAGAAAACAGTCAAAAGCGGGCAAGCACGGACACGAGAATCAAGAAGAGTCCAAAGCCGAAGCCCCAAAGCCCAAAGCCTTAGCTAATTTTCATCTTCAAGGGCCAATCTTTCAATTTCCGAAAGTTCTTTATAACGAGAAAAAGAGGAAAGAAAGAGAAGGGCCAAATGTGTAAACTTCCCAAAGATCAACACTTTTAACTGTCGACGAAGGGGCGGGAAACACATTTACTGTTCACCCATCGTTCCCAAAATTACCTCGCTCTCAAATTAGAGGGCAAATCCAAATTAAAGGGTGCGTTGGTCAATTCAAGGAAGCTCAAGCACAAATGCAAGGACAAATTAGTCTAATCAAGGGGATACTTATCCTAGCTCAAGCTCAATGCCACGTTAGCCATGGTGAAAGCACAAATTTATGTGGGTTTTGTGCTAAACTCACTCACAAAACTAACACAAACGTCACATCAAGGGAATGACACGCTGGCAATCCTCAGGTGTCCACATCTTGATCAAACGGCCACAATTGATGATCAAATGATTGGAGAAATGAATGGCAGAGATTAAAAGTTTAGAGAGCAAGGCAAGAGGTCCTAGAAGCTTCAGCTTGGCACTATAAAAAGACCTCACTTCTCACACACACATGACCTAGGTTTTAGTAGTCGATTATTAGTTTTTATTAATTTTTAGCTTAAATTCGTAATTTTCTTAAATGTAATTTCCTTTTTCAAGTATTGTAATCAGCTTCTTCAATTAATGAAATTTAGTTTTACTGTTTTAAATCTCATTTTCCAAGCTCTCATTTAAAGTCATAAGCTCTCTTCAAGCTAAGTTGTCTCAATAAGCTTATAAGCTCATTTAAAGCTCTTTCAGTCTATAAGCTGAAATAGAGCTGTTTGAATTCAGGATTAATCTTACTTAAACCTTAAATCAGTTTAATCTATCATGGATCTTATTGAATTTAAGCTTTTGGAAGGGGATCTTACCTTGGAAGAGATCCCAAGGACTTATACTCTAGCTTATTCATAAGCTAGAGAGCTTGTAGCTGCCTTTATTGGTTCCTTTTGTTTAGCTAAAGGATCAAGTAAGTTTCTCTTTTCACTCTTCTCTAGATTCAGTTTAAATTGCTTAGTTTTAGTTTATATGCTTAATATTGCTTATTTGCTTGTTCTCTTGCTTATTAGTGTTTAAATGTCTTTTCTAATGCTATTTAGTTGTTTGTCCTCATCTGTTTTTGCTTAAATAGTTATAGATCATTAGTTATTAAATTCTGTCATAAAAACTCATAAAATCCAAAAATATTAGTTTAAATAGTTTAGATCTTAGATTAAAGCTTATTCAGTTGTTTAATCATGATTACTAAGTTTGTTTTAAGCTAGTTTTTATCTGGTATCTAGCATTTGTTCATTAGATTTCTTTTAAAAAGCTTTTCTCAACTCTGTCATAATGACAAAGGAGTGTTTGGTTTAGTGCACTCTCAAAATTGTACTAGCAGTACTAACCTCAGTTAGTACTGCTGAACCTTTACACTACCAGTACTAACCATAAGTTAGTACTGTTAGCTTTAATATCAGTAGAATTAAGTTTAGTTTTAGCTTATTTAGTTTTAGTTTTCATTTTCTAGCTTATTTCATTGCTTATTTTGTTTTCAAGAGTCAAATTGCATCAGCAGTACTTCCAAGTGAAAGTACTGCTGAACTTTTACACTAGCAGTACTAACCTCAGTTAGTACTGCTGTGTTCTTAGCTTAATTTGGATAAATAATTTTAGGATTTAGCTTATCAAACTTTGTAGGACTTGAGTTTTAATATAGCTTAACACATTTTAAGTCTTTATTTGCAATCTCTAGCTTATTTTCCTAGTTAACTTTAGCTGTTAAAAACCTGAAAATTCCAAAAACAATAGGAACTTAAGTAAAGTCTAAATTTGTTAATTCAGTTTTTAAGTCCTAGATTTTATAGCTTATATAGATGAATAATAAGTAGTTTGATAAATCCTTTAAGTTTCAGAGTCTAGTTTAGATTATTAAAGTTTTTAGCTTAATTGGATTTTGAGTTACTTTGCTTATTTCTTGAGTTTGCTTCTTTCATGATCAATTTAAGTAGCATAAAAGTAGTTTAAGTTTTAGTTTCTTTTCATTTATAGATTAAGCATATTATAAACTTTTCAGAACTTCTTTCCTTTTTCATTTTGATTTAGTTTTGAGTTTTTTATAGCTTATTTTCTAAAACCAAGGGATAAGCCCTACTTTCTGTAATCAGTTTAGAAATAAGCTCTTATTAAGCTTATTTGTATTGTGTGTTTAAGCCTAAGCAGCCTTTTATTAATCTGTTCCCTAGCTTCTTTTACAACTTTGCTTCTTTGAGTTTTTCATAATAAGCATTTTTCAAATTTCACCTTAATTCGGCCTTAGCTTGTTATCGGGGTAGATTCTCAGGGTAGATAGTGTAACTTTTCGATTTTAATTGTTTTTCAGTTAGTCCCTCCGTTAGTTGTAGTTGTCCCCAGTTAGTTTCTTAGGTTTTTGCACCGTTAGTCCTTAGTTAAGTTTTTAATTAAGTTTATTAGATTTAATTAGTAATTAGGTTTAATTTTTAATTAGTTTAATTAAACTCTTATAAAAAGATAAAAATTAGGGCTTTTATTTTTGATAATTTTCGGCACTTTTTCTTCATTTAGTGAAAATTTAGTTTACATTTTTAGGATTTAAAATTTGTTTATTTGCTTAATTGTCATTATTTGTTGCTTCTTAATTTCGTAGTAATAGCTTATCCAAATTCTTTGCTTCATTCATATCAGAATCCGAACTAGAACGTGGTTTCAATTTCACCAGTCATTGGAGAAACGACTCGGGTGATCATATTTACCCGGTTTAATATACGTATTATATATTATATTATATATATTTTCAAGAGTGAATTTTATCAAGGGTAACTTGGTAATCTTCTTAATTACTTTTTTAAAGTATTATATTTTATAAATATCTTACGTGTATAAAACTGCAATCAACAGGCAAAGGTTTAGGGTAATTGGCAAGGTTGGCCCCTCATTGTTATGAGGAGCTTTGCAGTGCACGTCCTTGTGTTATCAAAGGGTTTGAGGACTTGGCAAATTAACCCCTTGAGGGTTATATAAGCAATTACAGTACACGTCCTTGTTAGTATAAGTTCATGCCTTTGGCAGTTTTGCCCCTTGTGGTTTAACTTTGCCAAATTGGCAGAATGGGCCCTTCTCTTTCTTTTCTTCTTTCTCCTCTTTAAATAAGTTTAGGGACTTAACAAGTTTAGTCCCTAAACTTGTTTTTCTTGACTTTTTGGCTTCGGGTTTGTCGGGGTTGACTTGGGTTGACTTTTTGACACTTGGGCTTGGACTTGACTGTGTCTTTTCCACGCTTTTCCATTCCGTGTCCGGTTTTGTCGTTTTGGCTTCGTTTTTCGTCCTTTTCTTAGATATCCGTTCCTGCACAACACAATTAGCAAAACAAGCATATATTTGGCATTTTAAGTCCGTTTTTGGTTATTTTAGCTCGTTTTTAAAGGTAAAAGGTATGTGTAATTAAACACATACCATGTACCATGGAAAATTTTTAGTAGTTGATTATTTAAGGCTAAATACAAAACAAGATAAATTAAATTAAGAATTCTCTTAATAAACTTTCCAAAATACACGTACCAAATTTAAATTCAATTAAAATAAGGTTAACTTCTTTTCCTTTTTAGAAAAACACAATATATATCCCACGTACTTTTTTAACACAATAATTAACCTATATGTACTTCCAAAACCCTAACAGAAGAAGAAAAAAAGCTAGAGTTTTATTCTCCATGGAAACGTTTACAGCTAGGCGGCTATGACGGCAACAAACTACCTTTGTCCATACAGACAGTCATGTCCAATGACGACATACTAAATGAAATTTTACTCAGGTTACCTGCTATATCGCTTCTATTGTTTAAGTTTGTATCCAAATGCCGGTTATCTCTTATCAAAGACACTAAGTGCATTAAGCGTCGGAGCCGAATACCTAAGATTGATCCTCCTTCCGATAGGTAGATTTCAGTTTAAGACCATCTTTAAAATAGGCTCTGAGGCTTGGAGTATGATAAACCCTGTTTAGCTGTTATAAATCATTGGTGATACGTAAAGGGCATGTGTGTGGTTTTTAACCAAACGTGTAAGGTGTACGTGTTTACTACCACCTCTGGCTATAACAACTTTAACGGATTTCTTGCCATTTTCCTTTCTTTTTAAATAGTTGCTAAATGTCATTTGTAAAGATAGCTTGTGATTTGTAAACTCTTTCTCTTCCATTCTAGATATGTTGAAACACTCTATTACAAAGCAATCATTTCTAAAACAACTATTCGATCTTGATTTTGTTTTTTGATATATCCAGTTTTTGTTCTATAACAATTTCGAGTAATCCTGATTGTTAATCCTATCTCACACTTTGGTACTTATCAATTGGTATCAGAGTCCTTTCTTGGAGAGGTCTCAAGAGTTATTGGCGATTTAATCTGGTGGTTAGTGGATTCTTGTTTTTCGGTGAAAGATTGCTCAAGAATTAGTTTGTTACACTGACATTCTAATCAAAATAGTATACTATCCATTAGAAACAAGACCAATATAACACCCTAAAACCGGTTTATAAGTATTTAATTACGAGAATGCATTAGAATAGTTTGAAAAAGACTTTTATAAGTTAAAGACGTTATGTGATTGGCTAGTCAACCCGATAGTCAAACTATAAGTATTAATATTATGTAAATGGTGTTAGAAAATATTGTGTGTCACAATTATGAAAAGAATAGAATTAAGGGACTAAAATTGACAAGTGGTAAATGAGCTATATAAGTTAATGTGGCTAAATGACAAAGAATAAGACTTGAGGGACCATAGTTGCTAAAAGGGCAAACTTGCACCTAAATTAAACTAGAGTCTTCCCAAATATTCTAGACAATGAAATTGGTGTTGGTGTTTTGTGTGTGTCGAACCAAAAAGAGAAGAAGAGAGGGAAGACTCAACTAGTGATAATTATGTGAAGTGCTAAGAGTCCTAATTCAAGAATAGTAACCCTAGCAATCATTCTTTCAAAGTAAGTAATCTCATATCTGAGTTAATTGTGAATTAGAGGGTTGGGATTTAAGTGCCCAATTTGGGGTTTTGGGGTTTTGGGTGTTTTAAGTAATGTAAATGATTTATAATGTTTTGGGTTAAATTTATTAATAGATTTGGGTAAATTGGTAATAATTTGGGTTTTTATCTTGAGAAGATTTGATCATTATGATGGTTAAAAGGTTTGAGGTTGTTATTGGGTTATGTTCATAGGTTGTATTATACCCTTGTTATTGATTTTGCATCATATGATTATAGGTCTTAGTGTGAAGGTTGAATGGATTGAAGGATGATGATGGCGAATTATTGGGTAGGACTTAGCATTGGATTCAAATGGTATGTAAAAATTGGTTGATAATGTGTTATTGTATTAAATTATTCATATTAAGTGTTATGTGCTATTTGTTAGCAATATTTATAGATGATTATGGTCTTTAGAAATGTTGGCCTAGTGTGCCTTGATAATGGTTGAATGAGAACTAGTTTGGCTAACTAGTTAAGGATGTGATTAGGTTAGTTGTGGAATAGTAAGTTAAGTGAAGTTATATTTATTACGAGATGTTGTTTATATGTGTTTATGCAAGAGATGGTGAAGATAAGTCTTGTGAATTGATAATTGAGTGTAATACCATGTTATCTTATGTTTTACTTACTAAGCGTAATGCTTACGGTTTAGTTGTTTAACGTTTTGTAGGTTCAATGTGAAGGAGGTAATGCTTGGATTAAGGCATGGACTTGGAACTACTTGTTGATATTAGACAAGTAGTTATGTTAGTTGTTGAGCTTAATCAAGGTTGAACCCCCAAGTGTCATAAACGGTTTGTTAATAAATGTGGTCAAGTGTCAAAGTGTCATGTAAACGTAGAGTTGAAATGGGTAAAAGTCAATTGTTATAGTTTGGTGGTAAAGTGTATGCAAACGGGTCAAAACTGGCATTTGGCAAACCCCATAAAGTATATTTTTATGGGTCATTTAGACCGTAAATGTTTATAAAAATGATGTATTTTAATGTATTAATGAATTATGGAAAGTTTCATGTAATGTCGAGTTCAGGAAGTTAGTTTTCTTAAAAAAGTGTCAAAAATGCATTTTTGGGTAACCAAAAATGAGGAGCCACCTGGCGTGGCTTCTCACCAGCCGCTCGGCGTGGCTGTCCAGCCGCCCGGCTGGATTGGTCCAACAGATTTTGTCGATCTTGTTTATGTCGTAAAAACTAAACCGTAAAGAGTTAGAAGGCGTGCTTTATATTGTTGGAAAGCTAATTGAGTCTATTTTATCTTAATGATGCTTTTAAGAGTCGAATGGTAATGTATTTATGTCAATTTATCAAGGAGTGACATGAGGTCATTCCCGAGGCATGCTTTTAAGCAAAGTTTTTCATTTTTGGTCAAATTTAGAGTCGGGAAAGGGGCGTTTTAACTTGGTATCAAAGCTTCGGTCTAAGTGAAGTAGGTTTTCACTATAGGTTGCCTAAACTTAGACCACTCGTAGATGCGTTTGCCGTAAGTGTAAAGTAGTGCGAAAAGGAAATGCCTCAGTTATAAGGTAGTTTAAAGCTTGCGGCAATTAGAATGACAGTGCTTAGACATTGAATGAATATGAAATGTTGTATATGTTATTTTTGCCATAGACTAATGAATATGATGGTGGCTAAGAATGTAAAACACTTATTGGAGAAGTGTTAAGTGCGGAAGTGTATATTTATGTGATGTAAGGTCTATGGTATATTAATTATATTCTTGAGGTCTACCCACGCTCCCATCAATCTCTGCCATCCATTCTTCCAATCATTGGAGGATAATCCTGAGCCATTGGATCATATATAGGACACACGGATTGCCAATGTGGCATCCGTGTGTCAGCCTTGATTGTGCTTCTTCTGTGAGTAGAAGTAGTGCAAATTAACCCATTCCTTGTGCTCTCTTTAGACCATGTGTGATATTTTACCAATGAGAATGACATCTTTCTCCCTGCCATTATGTACTTGACTACTTGAATTGTCCTTTCCACCCTTTGATTGGTAAAAGCCCTCTCGTTTTGACCCTTTGGTGAATTGGGGAAGACGCATGAACAGTAATTGTTCATGGCGCCCTTTTTTCTTAGTTTTAACTGAATTGGGTAAACGGGGGTATCACTTTGGGGTAAAATATCTTTTAATCTTGGCAAAAATGGTCCCTGGACTTATTGTAAAAGGGTTATGGGCTTAGGATTTTGGGCTTGGTTTTGATAGGATTTGGCCCATTAAGCTTAGGGACTAATTATGTAACTTTGAAAATAACGGGACTAGTTTTGTATTTTTGGAGTCTTTGTCTTTAGTGAGTTACTTGACTTGGCTGATTTCCCGGCCTTCTTATGTGTCTCTTTCCGTTCTCGTGTCCATGTTTGCCCGTTTTTTCAACGGTTTTCTTGTGATTTTTGTCTTATCCGTACCCGCATACACAAAACACAAAACAAACAATATCTATGCCATTTTTATAGTTTTGGTCATATTAAAAAAAAAGGGGTTATTTTGGTATTAACGGATATGTGTATTTCACACATATCACCACAAAAGACTAAAGTTTTAGACCAAGTTTTCTAAACACAATAGAGTCTTCATCACCCTAAAGAAGTTTAATTATAATGGTGCACAACAGAACCAAGTCAGAGATGGCTTGGGTCCCCAAAATAAACCTGATTTTCCTTAGCTAATGTAAAAACATGGGCAAATCCACAAATGAATATTACAGGATCAAGGAGTGATGATAGTGGAATTGCTCAAGCACATGACAAGGAACAAGTCCAATCTTATAGACAATGACTGGATAGATAGAGGATATGTCGCTATTGGAGGAACCCCAAAGGAAGTTGAAAATCATAGGAAAATTTACCATTAAAACTAGTAATCTAGATTTGAAAAT
Organism: Tanacetum coccineum; assembly: GCA_026074375.1. Lineage (NCBI taxonomy): Eukaryota > Viridiplantae > Streptophyta > Magnoliopsida > Asterales > Asteraceae > Tanacetum > Tanacetum coccineum. The sequence continues at coordinate 1,098 of BQNB010050978.1, read as the reverse complement.
GTGTATTTTTGTGAAAGTTAAAGTTTCATCTCTTTAGTGACTCACAAGATGTGTGATATAAAGAATAGTGTTTCTTTATAATGACACTGAATGTATTGTTTTATCTCCAGACGTTAAGTTAAATTGATGAAAGTCAAGTTTTACTTAGAGTTCCTAGAAAGAACAATATGTATAGTGTTGATTTAAAGAACATTGTTCCTAAAGGAGGTTTAACTTGCCTTTTTGCAAAAGCCACATCTGATGAATCTAAACTTTAGCATAGAAGGCTAGGTCACTTAAATTTTAAAACCATGAATAAATTGGTTAAGGGAAATCTTGTAAGAGGTTTACCTTCCAAACTTTTTGAAAATGATCAAACCTGTGTTGCTTGTCAAAAGGGAAAGCAGCACAGAGCCTCTTGTAAGTCCAAAATAGAGAACTCAATCAGTCTTCCTTTACATTTGTTGCATATGGACTTGTTTGGTCTAACATTTGTAAAAAGCCTTATGAAGAAAATGTATTGCCTAGTTGTCACAGATGATTTCAGTAGGTTTACATGGGTTTTCTTTCTAGCTACTAAGGATCCGAGACTAGTGGCATTCTTAAGCCTTTATAACTGGGATAGAAAATCTAGTAGATCACAAGGTTAAGGTGATTAGATATGATAATGGGACTGAGTTCAAAAACAAAGAGATGAATCAGTTTTGTGAGATGAAGGGTATTTTGAGACAATATAGTGTAGCTAGAACTCCACAACAAAATGAAGTTGTTGAGAGGAGAAATAGGACACTAATTGAGGCTGCTAGGACTATGCTAGCCAATTCTAAGTTGCTAACTACTTTTTGGGCAGAAGCAGTTAATACTGCTTGCTATGTGCAAAATAGAGTGTTAGTAGTTAAGCCTCATAACAAGACCCCTTATGAACTTTTTCATGGTAGAACACTAACTTTAAGTTTTATGAGACCATTTGGTTGTACTGCTACCATTCTTAATATCATAGATCACTTAGGCAAATTTGATGGTAAGGCTGATAAAGGTTTCTTTGTTGGATAATGTTAGATAATGTTAACAACACTAACAATGTTAATGCTGCTAGTACAAATGAAGTTAATGCTGTTG
>BQNB010050977.1:2791-41239 GCA_026074375.1 Tanacetum coccineum | reverse complement strand
CCATCAATAGAATCGTTGAGGCCATTATTATTTGTTAAGCCTTATTAACTGTTCGTCGCCATTTAATTATTTAATTATCTCTTTTGATTCTTATTTATGATCTAGTTATTCTTTCACTTCCTTTATAATTTATGTAATGCACTTTGAAATCCTTGTGATCCTATCTAAGTTTTGATATAAGGTTGAGTGCGGTCAAGGATCTATGATCTCAAAGACTTTAGCATGCATGATTGACTGCAGGATGACCAATACCTGTAGTCGTTCGACCTAAACCTATTAGGCAAGCCCTTAGCATTAATTCCTAGTTAGGAATGCGAGCTAATAAGGAGACCACCTATTAGAATTAAGCATGTCTCATAAGTTGATTGGAAATCATCTAATTAAGGTTGTGATTAGACATTAGATCATATTAATTAAATGTGTTTATCCTTCCTAGTTGTTTGCCACTATACCAATTCCCTTTTTGACAGCAAGGTTACCACCAAATAATTCCTGCAATAATCTCAAAACTCAAACAATGCTTTATTTCCTGCTTCCTTAGGTCGAATAATAAAACCAATTAGACAATTAGAGACACAAACCGTTCTTTGGGTCGACACCCGTGCTTACCAATCACTACACTATACACGATAGGGTACACTGCTCTTTAGTGCATAGGAATAGTCGAGGTAGTAAGGGTTTTATAAATGAAAAACCTAAGGTAGTTTTATTTAAAAGAAATTACGCATCAGACCACACGATTTTAAGTGTGCAATAATGTAACACATACAATATCACAAAATGTAATTACAATTTCCCCAAGCTCATGACACTAATGCTACAACTTGCATGTGTGCAAATTAATGCAAATAATTGTGCCCGTGTAAATGTCAACCCGTAACATCTAAATCCGACATGGTATACGTCCGTTAGTTTGGTCCACCGAAACTAGTGAGTGATACTCACCCGAACGGGGATGTATATCCTAGATAGATCTATTTATAACATTCGCGCTTACACCAAGTAATTAACAGTTCATGATAGAGGGCATAGTGGGTTATCACTACTTAGGCAAACTCGTAATTTGTTTAAAAGTGTACTTGCGTTCAATTGTAAAACAATGCATGTATCTACCCCGAGATTTGTATAAATATTGTTAATCATGTAAATCGGGGCTATGAACTCACCTCAAGTGATGGAATTGATTTCTAGAAAAATCAACTATGAATGCCGTCGATAAGTACCGGTAGGCAACCTATTTAATTATAGGTCGATATAGAATACGCATGAAAATATAAAACAATACACTATATTTTATCTTGTTATATCACCACCTAATAGTTTTAGACTTAGCTTATAAATCAAAATAATGCTTTCGTTAAGTTTATCACTTTTATTATTTTTACAATGAAATATATATATATATATATATATATATATAGGGGGACTTTCTTTTCAGAACCATTCTTAGTGCGAGAACTGACAGAACCACCAAAAACATACATGCACGCCTTTTAAAAATAAAAAAATACATGAAAATCATAAGAATCCACCTATGTTCTTGAGTATCATCATGAACTCTTCCTCTTTTTTCACAAAAAACTTACACACGGCCGCAATATTGTTGTTGCACGCCTTATAAGAACATACATGCACACCTTCAAAGAAAATTTTGTATTTTCAATTTCTTATCAAATTCTTTATAACAACTATGTTTTTTTTAAACATATATGTTGTTTTTAGAACATATGTGCAAAAATACAATTATTGAAGGCGTGCATCCATGTTTTTGGTGGTTCTGTCAGTTCTCGCATTAAGAATGGTTCTGAAAAGAAAGTCTCCCTATACATATATATATATATATATATATTGGCCCATAAGCAACAGAAATCGTAATGACGAAAGAACGGTTGCCCGCTGTGTTGAGAACCGGAGCTTGCAAGATGTGTCACGCGAATAGAAGTTCCGCGGCTTATGACGTGTTCTTGTCTGAAGCCTTGTGATTAGAAGACTAGATTAATAAAGACTAGATTAATAAAGCTCGGAATAGGAGATCTTGAAGCCACAAATGAACATCATGATCAAGGATTTCAACCAATCGAAGAAGACAATGAATTTCCTAACAATGATGATGATGACTATGTATCACCAACAAGAGACTCTCCCTCACATTCTCAAACACCTCACACACCATCAACAAGTTCATCAACAAGTTCATCACAAGTAAATTCCCAAGTCACACCCAACACCTCAACACAATCATACTATCAAAGTGATAATGATTCAACTCAAGTCATAAATTCACCAAGGTTTTAGAACACTAAGTGACTTATACGAGAACACCGAGGAATTACTATTAGCTGAAGATGAACCCAAGAACTACAAGGAAGCATCAAGCGATCAAAAATGGATTGAAGCAATGAAGGTCGAGTTAGATTCCATCAATAGAAACAATACATGGGAGTTAACCACTCTACCCAAAGGACATAAAGCAATAGGCTTAAAATGGGTATTCAAGACTAAGAAAGATGCTAATGGAAATATAATCAAGCATAAAGCTAGATACAACAGCATGGCATAGACTTTGAAGAAGTCTTCGCACCAGTAGCAAGAATGGAAACAATCAAACTACTACTCGCCATAGCTGCTAACAATAAATGGGAAGTACATCACCTTGATTTATTCACATTATGGTTTTCAAGGGGGGGGAGTGGCGTTTGTAAGGGATTGGTGTAGGGGGAGTGGCCTGTAAGAAAGTTGATAGAATCTTGTAAGATGGTTGGTAACTTGCTGTAATAATGCATGATAATATCTAGTACTTAAAGAAAATGATATGGTTTTGTATATATGTATGTGTATGTCTGGACCTTTATATGACTTAAGGGATGGAATTGTTTAATTATTTACAAGGTATAAGTATTGAGGGTATTGGTAAAGGTAGTATAGTTTACATGCATGCGTGAAAGTAAATATTGCGAAATGTAAACGTTTTGTTTAGTATAAAAATAAAATACAAAAAGTTATAAATTATCTTCGTAATAATTATATAACAATTGCTTGACGTAAACTTTTATTTGTTTAATGTCGGTTTACGTTAATTGTTGACTTTTGGTTTATGCAATTTAACTTAACGGTTGAAATTAAAAGTAAATGCGTAAAAGCTCAAAATAAATAATTTGAGTTTTTGGACGTAAAATGACCTGAAATTATAGATTGTCGCATTATGAGTGTGGAAGTACTCATTATTAGTGTGGTGTAGACATTCAACCATTAATCTTCCAACTCTCATGGGTTACACAACCCCTCATCTCCAAAGAATGCGAACCATTCTTTTCACCCTACTACCACTTTATTCAAAAACCCCAACCCAGTATCCATCATAAACCCTAACCCGCCATCATCATCACAAAATTCTTTCAAACCAACAAGTATGTTTATCTTTTCTAACAAGAAACGATTTGATCTTTTTTAACCCATCGTTTCCATAATTTTGTTTTTTATTAATTCATATTCAACAACTGTTATTGCAATTATTGATCAATTTTCATTTAGGTTGAACTAATTTTGTTTTGATCGTTTGATTTTGCTGGCTTCATGTAATAACTTGTTATATATGTATTGCTGTGTTGAAATGATTATGTTTTTATAATGTGCGTTTATATTTTGTAATTTACACCTGCAGCCAAGAACATCATTCTCGACTATCAAAAGTTCCATCATTAATTAAACTAATTATTACGTTGCATCAAGGTACTTTATCTCTTTTTTATTGTTTAGTTTTCATCATCTCTTTTAGTTGCATGCTTTACTGATATATGCCATAATTAACATTATATACTTACCTTTTTATATGAGATACTACAAAAGGAATCAATTAGAATCTAGAATTAATATACAGTGATACAGATAGGTATGTTTATTGTATGTATAAAAATGCTAAAGTTATATGCAGGACGTTATAATCTTATACTTTTTATTTATAAGATTCTAATCAAATCGTGTAAATCTAGCTGCGTATAAGATGAACAGATGCGTGTGAGATATCAAATTGTTAAAACACATCTCTTCGCACTAAATCAGTAACATGTGCATGTTTAGATTATTTTAACAGTCGATGCAACCTGAACACATAATGGCATTTCTTAAATATCCCTGTCCAAGCAGACCCTTATAACTTTTCGGAAATATTATGTCAGAACACGTGGCACCTATAAGCGACATCTAAACTATTTACATAAATTTAGCGGGTCGTGTTTTTTTGTGGATTTTTCAAAGCATAGAGTTAAGCTTATTGTAACGCATATATTCTTTGGTTTAAACAAGTGTCCATCTTATTATTGATAATTTATTGGTTTTAGTTTATTTTTATCAGATTTAATCAATAAAAAAAATCTATATAATGTAAAAAAGTGACATTATTGGTTGAGAGTCTAGGAAATGTTCCAAAAAATGTGGATAGGGAATACTAAGAAATAATAACCAACACAATTTTAATTTTTAGTTATATAAGTTTTCATAGTATGATGTTAGGATCATTGAAGATGTTGGATTGATTGTTGTTGGGTTGGTTTGTAAGCAGTCGGTTCATGCAGGGTGTAGACCCCAAAAGATGTGACTAAAATGAGGGAAGCGTTGCTAAACGGTACATCATATTGTAGCAGACTACTCAACTATAAGAAAGATGGGTCCCCTTTTTTGGAACCTTCTCACTGTTTCACCCACCAAAGATGAATCTGGCAAGTGTTATCAAGTATTAGCATTGGACATCTATGATTTAACTTTATGTAGATGAAGTTACATGAGAGAGTCTACACGGTCCAAGTTTGACTGGAAGTGATTGGGCTTCATCAATAAGTATATTTTTCTGCCTTGGAATGCAGGTCAACTGGCCAGATATGAACCAAATTATCGGTAACCCAAAATCACTTCACTTTATAACTAGTAGCACGAATTAGACAAGAAAAGAGAAGGAAGTAGGAAGAAGTTTAGAGAGAGAAACAAGAGAGAGAAAGTAGAGAGAAAATAAGAATGGTTGATTAACTAATGAAAATTACAAAGTGAACCAACACCCTCTCCATCCTTGGAGAGGGGTATTTATAGTTAAATCCACGGAGTATTACATTGCTTGGTATTTCTACGGCCGGGCTCGGGATTACTTGGGCTTACGCCCGATACACATGACCGATCAGCTTAGATAAACGAGCTCGTTTACCCGTTCTAGCCTATTACAACGTTACATAATTGAATGACCGAGACCTAATATTCTTAATGAACGAACTTCCTTGTTCGACTCAATATTTGAGGCTAACAATCTCCCCCGAAGTGAGTTCATTGTGACACTCCTTCGTGAGATCAATGAGATTGCTTTTGTTGTTAAGCTCTTGTGATCTTTGTCTCTGTCTACGTTGTAGGCTTGTTCCTTCATGCTATGTGATCTTTGATCTTTAGCCTTTGTCATTGTCTTTCGACTTCGTCTTTATGTCCAAGATCTTTAAATCTTTATCCTTCAGTCTTGATCGTCTTTGCCGCCTTGCGATCTTGTGTCTTGACCAACATGCTCATACTTTGCATCATCTTGAAAGCTTGCTAATAATCTCCCACGAAGCTTGATTTCTGAGGAGTTATCTTTAATATCAGAGCTTGCGAAACTCTTTATCTTTAATTCTTGAGCTTTCTTGATTCTTGAATCTTGATGTTTATAGTATGTCTTTATAGTTTGAGCATGAGCATGTGGTAATGAATTCGACTTCAGCTGGAATGGGATACCGCCACCACCATAGAACTTGCAAGTTTACGTTAGTGATAATCAATAGATATGGACGAGAGTGTCTTTGTCACATCATCGAATAAGGTTGCAATAACCACGGTTTCCCGTTAATCAATATAAATACTGCCTGTGATTAGATAGAATTCAAATGAATCTTCTTGATAGGGTTTCGCAGCTGCACTAGCCATTCTCGTTACCAGAGCATCTCAAAGCAGACAACATGGTAAGAGTGAATTAGACAGTTACTATCTTTCTAATTATACCATCAATTCATTTAATAGAAAAAGTTTCATTCACATAGAATCTTACCATCGTTTCTTTCCAGTTGACACAAGTTTGATTCATAAAGAATCGCACAAGTCACCTACCAAGAGCTTGTTTGAAGTCGGCTCAAGCAAGATTTCCATCTTCACAGTGAATACTTGAGTATCACTCGGATGTTCTGGCAAAATCACAAAGCTTGTGAACTTATTGGTGTTCAATAAGTGTTGGTCATGGAATGTGTCCTAAGGAGAATTATTTATTGATCTCTTGGCTCTAGACTCAATTAGTGCATTTTGGTTTTAGTAATCAAAGGCTGGAGCAGACTACCACCTATTCAAAATCAACTACTTTCATAGTGAGAAAGTCTATAGAAGTCGTGTGTATCTCGTTAACAATGAAGACAAGTTTGTGAGAGTAACTCGACATGGTCTGTGGGAAGGGTTTGTGCATTGCATCACTGGGTACATGATGTAGTCATCTTATACCTGAATTTATCTTTGTGCATCTGTTTGATTATGTATTGATCATGGTTTCTACCTAGGGTGTTGGAGGGGCTTTGCTTTGTTTTTACCCTTTATCATCATGTTCTTTTTTTTTCTTTACGCCTTCAATGTACCTTACCAAGATGTCATTACTAACACCTTGTTGTGATTATTCCAGTGTTAGCTCAATCTTAGTCGGCATTATTCCCTTTACTCATTCATCTTCAATCATACCTAAGGACTGCTATTTTTAAATATGGATTTTCTTGGGTGTTCCCTTCTGGGTTCTGGTTAGAGATCCATTGGGTATAATACCTAACCTAACCACCTTATGACTTCAGAATCGTCGTGAAATTAAGATGTTGTTGGGTATAAGATCGAACCATAAAACCTTTTTCCATAGAGTATAAAGCACTGTGAGTCGTTTAGATCACTTATTATTTTCAAGATCACATTTTGATTACATTTCTCCCCTTATTTTAAATACTAATTCACTTAGTTTTTGAAATACCTTGTGACTAAAAATTTTCATGAAAATTATGTGGATAAAATTGTTTCAGCATGAATTATATGGAACATTAACTTGCTCCCCATTAATTTTACATATGTTTGACACCAAAAAAATGATACCAAGTTGTAAAATGAATATAAAATTAAGGGTTAGCATTGTTGAGCACACAATTTTGAAATATTATGAATTGTCATTGAAGAATTCTTGAAAAATTATGCTCAATCACTTAATCATCTTATAACATATAATCTATTAAGTAGTCATTATTATTACTGATTTGTTATTAAGAGATTAGTGTAAATGTTTTGAATACCGAAAGCATTTAAGAATAGTATCTAAAAACATTAAAACATTTGTTTTTCGAAAAACTCCACCTCGAACATTGACTCATTTTGAAAATGACACCATATGTAGAAGAATTGTCTTGTAAAACTTTATGAGGGATGGAGTGCTTGAAACACACATTTTGAAGATTTTGAAATTGTCATGAGAATTCTTGAAAAATTATGTTCAACATTTTGAAAAACATCATGTTAGAAGACTTCTCTTCTAATGTTAAGGATAAGTGCACCTATGCGTACACTTCCCTTTGTCGTGCGGGTCCGAGTTGTAATCTGAGAGCAATTACAAGTCATAAAGAAAATTAGAAATGACATGTTTTGAAAACATTTGAAAATCTTGCCTCGAACTTAATTTACACGCAGTGTTGATGTTAATTCGGACATTTTCTAGGTTCGTAAAATTTTATCAATTCCAAGTGACATGGTCGAGAAGATTATTTTTGAAAAACATTTTTTCTTATTTTTTGTATTTTTGTATATTTCTTTTGAAATTTTATATTTTATATTTATTTATTTTTTTTAAAAATAATTTACATGTTGAACTCTGCATTGTTATGTGATTGGTTGGAATAGTACTAATCCATAATCTTGTCGTGATTTTAGCTATCTTATCTGTTGGTAGGAACAACTTTGGAACTAGCTTTTGAACTTTGGACTATTCATTGTTGTGGTCGTGAATCGAGTTATGAACTGTTTTGTCGAAGTCATGATTTTTTATTCAGATTATAATTCCTTTAAAGCCTGGTTTTGAGATTTCATGTCTTTTCAGCAACCAAACTCCGAGTCTATCCTTTTTAGGATTGAAAGATGTACATGCACTTAAGTTAAGAGTGCATGCACTGACATCAAGAGTTTGTTCGCATTCATATTGGTTAGTGATATCGTCATTTGAACCATTTATGGGTTTCACTGTCAAACCTTGTTTGTGCTAATGTGAAAATCTTTCCAGTTAGGAACCATTAGACCAATGTCTTTTAAAAATTATACGCGTCGGTTTCTACCTAAGACAAGATCTAGGAGTCATTGTTTTATCATGCACAACGGAAATCTTTTTTATTGAAAACCTATGTCCTTTTGAGATCTGTCTTTCTGGTTTATTTACAACACTTAATTTGCTTATGGTTGTTTCTATTTGTTGTTATTGATGGAAACTTAGGGGGGGCACGTGAGTTGAATCATACAAAAATTTTGTTACACTAGAATCATGATTTGCATTTTAAAGACACATTTCTGACATGTCGAGCAAACTCAAAATGTTTAGATTTGTTCAAAATATTTAATTAACTCCCCTCAATTGGTTTCCACGTATATGTCAGAAAAATTTCTAGAATTCCTAGAGTGTTCTGCTATGGGCACAGTCTTTGTCGTTGCGCAACTACTCTTAGATGTAGGCCAATTCCTATAGTTTTGGTTATTGATCCTAGGTTTTAGTTTGCTACCATTAGATGTGCTTTATGATCTAACAAAAGGCATCAATCTGGCTTTTCTACTGAAGGAACAACATTTTGTCTTGGGGGCACGGGGTCAGAGTTGTCATAATCTGACGCCTTTTGACCTTGAGGAACAAGGCCTGAAGAGACATTTTCAACAGACATCTCTTCCCTTAGGCAAATGATGTGTAGTGACTGGGTTTGACAAGTCGTTGTTCACATCAACTTGGGAGGCAAACCGTGGTTTTGAAATTTTAGGTCTTTCAGACTTAAACGCAGTCGGTTGTCTAACAACGGATTGGTTTTTGAGTGGTTGTCCAACCGGTTTTCCCAAGATTGATGGCTTTGCAAACTTAGTATTCACACTATTTCCTGTAAGTTTCCTTAACTCATTTTTTAATGCTGCAATTGCAAACCCCTTTTTCTGAATCTGAGCTAGTACATCAGCATTTTCATTAGACTTTTTGTTCAGTTGTTCCATTAAAGAGTCATTCTGGTTTTTGGTCTGAACTCGTGTCCTTTTGATAGAATCAAAAAGATCTTTGTAAGTCTGTTTCAAATGCTCTTTTTCCTTATGTAACTGCTCATTCTCTGCAAGTAATTTAGCCACACTATGTTCCAATTCGATGTTTATTGTTTCAGTTACATCGATGTCATTTTTAACTTTGGCCTCATTACTTTTTTCTTTCAAAAATTGACTTTGTTGCCCTGATTTTAAAACATTGTTTTGCATTTGTAGTTCAAGATCAATACAATGTGCTTCGAGTTTTGCAAAATCTTTTTGACACTGGGCAACAGTCGTTTTGAGACAAACATTTTCAGACTCGAGTAATTGATTTGAGAGTTCAGTTGTCCTGTCATCAGTTAATGTAGCAGGCAAAGGACATATGTCATGACATTGTTCAGCATTCTGGTCAACCTCTCCTTCATTAATGAATTCAGGTTGCTCAGTATGCTGTTGTCCTGTAGCAAAGATATTGATTTCAGCAGTCGTTTGTACCTCAGCCATTGGCTCTTCATTATATATGGGTCTGATATCTGCATCATCAACATGTGCATCATTCCCTGATCTGCTGCTTGTATCCTGCTCTTTTGATTCTGTCCTATTGCTTTCAATGATAACTGAACTAGCATCCAATGCATCCAATGCATTACTCGTATCAGTCTTTTCCTCTGTTGTCTGGATTTGTCTTTCATTCACCCTTCTTTCATACTCCATTTTATGTTGTGCTCTTTCACCAATCGACTTCTTAACAGATTCCATGTGTTGGATCAGTGTGTCACGGAATTCTGGAATAGCGAGTCGAGTGTATAAAGTAGTTGCGTGTCATTATAATATATTTATCATTCAAATAAATATATGACCTGAGTGAAAATCCTAAAACGTGTCTCCGAGAACTTTAAAAGAAGCCATGGATCCAATCTCTTGAAATTCGTTGTTATCAAGTGCTTTTTGAAGTTGATCCATGTTTAGGAACATCGTGCCTGTAAAAGTCTCAAAATCTTGACCAAAGAGGTTTGCAAACGGGCTGTGGAGTCGAATCCAATCTTCGTTTTCGACTTCTTTTAGGAAGTTGTGTTTGAAAGACGCTTGAGGATGAATGAAGTCGTTGAAAAGATACCATGCAACTTTCTTTGATTTTGCTTGATATAGTTGCAATTTGTTGTTCTTCGGAATCCAAACACGAAGATAAGTGTATCTTCTTTTCACATTTTGGATCGTAAAGTGATAAGATGTGCTTGAAGTTGTGGTCCTGTAATAAATTTCACGTCAACGGGATATTAAACACATCATGATTAACACCGATTAAAGAGTTAACCAGGGATTGGACAAATCAATAGAAAACCGTGAGTGAGTAATTGATTGTGTTTAAGGTTTGTTTGTTGTGAATTGATTGCCTTTTAAGTTCTTGATTGTCTTGATGTAATGTTTTGATTAGACAATGATTAATAGATTCCCAAATTCGGTCAAATACCACCTGATGCGCGGATCGAACAAAACGCAACCTTGAGACAAGGGTTTTTTAAATGGACAAAACGCAGAATCTTTAGTCAAAACTCAAAGACAAAAAGCAACTTAGACAAAACTGCAACCTTTGAGACAAAATTCAGTGAGCAAAATCTAAGTATCTCTAGGCAAAACGCAGATTTGTTATGCGAATTGGGCGAGCATAATGTTGAGTTTTACTTTAGATAAAGGGTCTTTTATAGGCCAAAAACGCAATGACCAAATAGCAAGAGAGCAAAACGCAATGACCAAAAACGCATGAGAGCCAAAACGCCATCAAGAACATACCTTTCAGTTAGAACAAAACGCAGCCAGAAAAAAATCATCAACCCTTTTTATTCTTAAAAGCCACGAAATGATGTTAAAACTACCTAGTAATGATGCAAGGGATAGTTCTAAGCTCGAAAGTACAAATCTTTAACACTTTTAACCACAAACAAAGATCAATCTTTGATTTTTTTTCTTGCTTTATTTTTGAACAAAAAAAATAAATAAACAAGCCACGAATTTGATCTTGTTTAGCCACAAGAATCATACACAAATCCACAGAGCTCTGAAGGGCCAATTGTAGGATGCCCGATTATCACTTCCACTTCATATAACAAACCACGAATCGATCAAGAAAAGAGAGAGTGGGAAGATTTCTAGAGAGAGGTTAGAGAGAATATAGAAAAGTGAAATATTATAAATGAAATCAACTTTCTTTTCCTAGGTGGAAAAGTTATTTATATACCCCGACACATTAAGTGACGTTTCGGGATATTTTTTGACTAGGACGCTCCGGGCTCGGCGTTTGCTTGGGATTAAACCTATAAACATATACAATATTAATTAACTATCGAGCCCGATTATCCCGATACTTTCTATTATAACGTTAACTAATTATTGACCGACGACTTAAAATACATCATGAACGAACTTCTTGTACGAAACAATATATGAGGCTAACACTTTTAATAGTGAAACATGAGCCCTTGGTCTTAGGACAATGTCCCATTCTTTTGGGATAAATTGGTCCTAGAAGCATAACCAGGCCTAGCAATACTAATATTGGACTAGCAGTACTAACAGGCCTAGAAGTATTAATACTTGGTCTAGCAGTACTAACACTTAGCCTAGCAGTACTTACAAATCCTGTTCTTGTTAGTACTCCTGATGGAACAAATGTCTACTTAAATGTGCTATTTGAAAAGTTTTGATGATTAACCCTTTTGGTTTTGTCCCATACTAGTTTGCCCTCCCTTTTACTAGTATTAACTACATTTTTTAGATTAGACTCTTGACTCTTTTTGTCATGGACATTACAGTCTTTGATCAAGTGGTCAGTACTTTTACAAACTAAAACATGCTTTTACTTTCCTTAACCCAACTCATTGTTTATGAGAATTTTGACCACTTTTATCATCTCTATCTAAGCGGGGTCTAACTTTTTGCACTTCAGGACACTCTCCTCATCATACTGGAGGTCTAATCCCTCAATATAACACTATCTCTGTTAATCTTAGGATTAGACACAACTGACTCACTGACCGACTTAGGCTTTTCAGTATTTGCATCATTTGTTTTACCTACAGTCTCATCTGTTTTATTATTAAGCTCAATTGTTTGTGACTCAATGATTTTATTCCTTATGGCATATTCATCTAATCTAGCAAAAGATATATCATCTCATGGTAAAGAAGATTCCCTGTAAATGGAGGGCGGTAACAACGTATACCCAATTTCTTTGAAATCTATCATTTATCTGGTAAAGCTCATCACACTTGATCAACCATCCATAAAATACTCAAACTGTTCTCACTATTAGTTTCATGATTGCTACTTAATTCATTCAATTGTGTGCTATAACCTAAACCAGTTTTATCTCTAGCACTCATTTGACTTTTAAGTATTTCCTCAAGATTCTTGGTTGATTCTTCCCATTTCGCAATCTTATCTTTTAATTCATCTCTTTTCTTTAACAGCCTCCATCTAATACCATATTTAGTGTTAATCTTAATTTCTCTACAATTAAGTTCATAATTCTAAATTCATATTTCTCACCCGCAAGCAACTCATTTTTTCATGTCAATAATCCTGGATCTAGTGACCTAATGCTATCTCATAACCCCTGATTTTCTAGTTTGCTTTGTTATGCTTTCTCTTCAGTATCTAAGTTTCTTTTGAAGACATTTAAATGATTCAAGACATTTAGAACATTTTTGTACCTCACTGTCAGAAGAACTTGATGAGCTTGAAGAGGAGATGGCCATCAAAGCATAGTTGACTGGTATCTACATTAAAATCATTGCTCCCAGGTCATAGCCTCCAAGATCATCTGATCCACCGTGCCTGTGATGAAGATTCATTCTGTTAGTACATTATCCTGACATTGTCACCATAAAGACTTCTTCCTTGATCCTTCCAATCTACATTCTCTAGCAAATATGCCCAATTCTGTGACAGTTGTAGCACAATCTTTGACTATCAAAAGAAAACAATTCATTTTTCTTTAAAGTCCATATTCCTTTCCTGTCCTCTGAAGATCTTACTTTAACATCTGACAGGTCAATAAAGCCCACCTGCCCCATGGAAGATCCTATTCCCTCTAAGTCCATCTTCCATTAATCTAGCTAAAATTCCTTATTCCTCAATTGAGGACTGGTTGTTGGTTTATGCAAGGAAGAGTTAAGCTAGATCACAAGGCACGTGAGTAGATGGAACTTGATTTAAATTCCACCAGCAGTAACTAACTCCAAAATATCTCCACTCGCAGTACTAACGCATTATACAGCGTAGACACCCCAAATTGTTTCGCAGGAATAAGGGACCGGGGCGTGTTACTAATCTCGATCAATAACACAAATATATATAGAAACGACCAAAAAGTCGTTTGAAAATGATACATTGGATTTAAACAGTAATTGATACATAAGCCCGAACTTAACTTGTTTCACCCAGTGATCAAAATACAAAAGATTTTTCCAGCCCATAACAGATAACAAAATGAAATGCTAGCAAAATCTTTAATGCATGACATCCAATTCAAAACTCCTAATAGTATCCATCGCACCATGTGGCATAGATCCCACTGAAAAACATTGCTTTAAAAGCGTCAACAATAATGTAGAGTGAATTCAAAAGTTTGATAAATCAATATTGTAAGGACCCACAAGATCACCCAAGTAGTGGTATGATAATGCAACATATGCAGATATTCAATATAAATGTAAATTACGTTGCTCATAAGCTCAAGACACTGATGCTTGACATGTATGATGCATTAAAGGCCGTTTTTCCCCGTGGTGATGTTCTAACACCGCAACATCCTATATTCGACATGGAATAACCAGATCGTTTCGCTAGTGATAAGTCTAATCAAACCCGAACGTGGTTGTCAAATCCCAATAGATCAATTTATAGACCTATCACGCATCGGTAATTAACAGTTCCCTTGATAATGGCTCAGATTGGTTATCGCAACTTAGGCAACATGTAATCATAATATGAAACCTTAACCACATTATGTCCATTTTAAAACATTGCATGTTGTTCACCCCAAAAACTTTTGTAAAAACAAAAGCAATGGAAAACGTGGGGCTATAGAACTCACCTTGAAGATATTCTGATAATCCAAATATCGTCAGATAATGCGTCACGTAAAAGATCGAATTGGCAAACCTAAATTATCATAGGTCGTATAAGTACCTGAGTACTTTAATTGATCACATTGAAATGTAAACTATAGATTATATCGTACTACGTTCGGAGCTAACATAATTAAAGAGGTCATGACATGAACGTCGAGAGTTAGGACACTTTAAATCGTAATCCACAACTCGTCGAAATGGCCATCCAAGAGGTCCGTCATTATGAAACCTCCCTAGTAATATAGTACTTTGATAACCACATAATATTCTATATAGCTCAATCACCAACTAATGGTTTTGGAAAAATTGTGTTCAATAAGTTAAAACGTTTATAATTACCGTTTTAGTAAAACTGGGCGTAACTTTACCGCGATTTTTTAAAACTCCGATTCTCCCCGTTTCTTATGTCCATCTTTCGTATAAAGACGGGTTTATCGTATTTTACCATTTTCATAAATTTAGTCCCCCTGAAGAACAGTAAACTTTACTGTTCATAACAGACTGATTTATATAAAATTCTATTTCTGTCGTAAAACCCAAAACAGACCGTATTTATTCCTGTTTATAGCTCTTGCGTTTTTTTTGTGTTCTTTCGACGACGTTCTTGTATTTAAAAGTTCTTAAATATTTATAAAGGTTTACAAAAAAATAACTTTCTGTCATGAAAGAGTTAAACTATTTTATAAAAATAGTTATATAAAAGTGTAATTAGTCGTCGAAAACTCGCGAAATTCAAACTTCGTTTCGTTATTAATTAAAAAATTGCGATTTCTTATCAATTAGGAATCCTAAAAATGTGTATTATTTGAATAAAAAAATAATCAACACTTGCAGTTAAAAGTTTTTATAAAAATGTTTTTATAAAAATTTATACTTACGACTTCGTCTATAACGTATAACTCGTTTTTAACAGTAACTTTTTCGTTATTAATATTCCGATTGAAGACAAGTTCTTACTTTTTTCGGATCGTCGGTGAAATGTATAATCTTAAAAAATATAAAAATGGATATGTTAAATTCGAATTTTGACAGAATTTTTATGCTAGTTTAGTAAGTCCTATATATTTCGTTTCATATTTTTCCACTTAAGTGAACCCACCATATCTTCCATATATTTCTTATATATATTATATTATTCACCTTATATTTAGGCATCATACAACATTAACATAGGTCCATAATTAACCTTAACTTGTCATAAGTATTTCTTTAGCTTGAAACATATTAATAAACCATTAAAACCCTAATTAACCCATGATCATGTTTACATTAAAACAACATGATGCAATATTTTATCATCCTTTTTAAACATGAATATGTACTATAACATAACATATATAAAAGTAATCCATAATAACATTTCAAGTAGAAATTATCATTTACATGATAAAAATCCTAATGGTGATTTTAGCATAAAAGAATTATCATAATGCATATAAATGATAAGTTTTAAGAACATAAAGATTCAAATGGACCTTATGAGGTTTAAAAATGATGGAATGATGAGAAAAAATGCGAAACCCATGTTTTAGCCTTAAAAACCAACTTGCCACTAAGAAAACCCTTATTTTCTTAACAAAAACCCTAGCTTCCTTTTCTTGATTAACACTTGGAAAATTTTACCTATGCTTGGGATCACCTTATAATACCTAGAATGATTTGTATAGTAGTGTATGGGTTTTATAAAAATTGCTATGGATATATTATCTTTGGGATGTTGTTTGTGATCCGTGAGCTCCTATAGGGAGTCAAAGATAGGTTTTGGTTTGATATTAAAAAGTGTAAAGTATGTATGAGTTACTTCCTATAGTATATCATTAGAGTAAGGTGGTAAACTAGTCAAAGAGACCAAGCATGGTTCAAAGATGTCCTTGGTCTTAGAAATGTCATGGGTATGGCCCCTTAGTCAAAGTAAGGCTAGGTAGGGTGTGCAATTAAAGAAGAAAGGGTGCAACAACTGACCAAAGTGGATAAGTTTTGGTATAATACTTGATTACAGTTGCAAGTATTACGGTCAATAACATAAGAAGTATAGATATATTTTGTGGTAATATTGGTGGTAGTGAGATTGGGTAAAAAAGTGGGGGATAGATTTAGAGTGAAGCTGTAGAGAAAGTTGAATATGTGTTGTGGTGTTTCGTGAGTAGGGTGCCATACGAGAGCGCAAGGTTTTAAGCGAGCGGGTGGGGCGTGAAACGTAGCATACACTGTAGAAGACGTAGAGCGGCGTCAGAAAAAATAGAATTAACAGAAGTTAATAATTATGGTCTCAAAATAATTAGTAGATATACCCTGATGTTTGATGAAAACATTAGAAATTTGTGAGTGGGGGTGCTGTCCGGAGAAGATGACATTATGAAGCGGCTAAATGTATTTTGGCTGTGTAGAGGGGGCGCGTGCATTTAACGGCTTATGCGTTGAGCGAAATTATGGTTGTATCTCTTAGTATAGAACGCGCGATATACATAACAGAAAACGACAAGATATCTCCATATGAGGCGGACAGAGAGGAGTGTAACTCTAGTCGTGTATCTATAATGTGACTCGACGCGAAAACACGCAGGGGTGTATATTTCTTGAGTACTCAGAGTCGCGCCGATCTCACCACAGAGGACCCCGTTTGTACTCAAGTTGCAGTAACGCAATATTGCATACAGGCGAGAGTGATCGTGCGCATGGTGTGAACTGTCTAACATGGTATGAGTTCAAGATTAAGCGTGGTATGGGAGAGGAGGGATGGGAGCATCTTTATAAGGGGGTCAAGAGAAGAAGAATCTGGACTTCACAAGCTTCGACGCTATGGAACAGTATATCAGCGGATCTGTACACTCCTAACGTGACATTATAGGATTGGATGAGACACGTCGCTACAACATGGGGATTACACTATATCTCACTGACACCGCACTGAGTTGCTACACACATGAGAGGATGCTACGTCTCTAGCAAGAATACACACTGTTAGTCGGTGCCAAATTTCTCTTAGAGGGCGACTCCTTCGCTCTCTCACAGAACTGCAACACTAGAATGGGCACTTTTTCGAGTGTGCGCTATCACACAGGATTATCGCACAGGCACATAAGCGAAGTCATTGACTAAATGTGAAATTCATGAACTTCTTGCCACAAAAAGCTCTTCCTGAGATAGTTTCATCAAGTTAACACAAGCAACATTCAATACCAAACCGACGTCCTTGAATACCATATATCCACTAGGAAAAATATGCAGAACATCATCCACACAGACTAGTTACTCTCGTTACCATAGTTACAATACCGTATCCCGCGAACAATGTTCTTGCGTATGTCTTCCTAGGGACAAAGCAGACTGAGACAGCCAATTTCAAAGCCTAAAAATAGCACTATTATGCCGACACCGCACTTCAGAGAGATCGCAAATGGGCGCGAGACCTTAAAGCTCCATTGTAACTGTTATACAGCTCTTGCCCGAAATGAGATCTAGTCGGAATTATATCCACCCATATGTCTGATACGTGCTTTCAGAATAGGGAAAGCACAGCTGTGCGAGCGTCAACTACTATATCACCGTGTCGGAGGCTTCACACGAAGTCAGGACTTGCAATGCCTTTGCTGATTCTGGATGAGTTTTCTCAGTGGTCTCTGAATTAGTTCTGCGACCGAGTATTTGAGCTTCTCCAACTTCTAGACCTAAACAAACAAGTGATTGAAACTGACACTTTC
Organism: Tanacetum coccineum; assembly: GCA_026074375.1. NCBI lineage: Eukaryota > Viridiplantae > Streptophyta > Magnoliopsida > Asterales > Asteraceae > Tanacetum > Tanacetum coccineum. The sequence goes on along the minus strand of BQNB010050977.1, from coordinate 23,127 downwards.
GACCAATACATTAAAGTATGCTTACTAACATGAAGATGCGGCTCTAGCGAGCGAGTGCGGGAGTTGATAGCTATTGTTGTATGAAAACTCGACTAATGGCAAATGGTTAACCCAACCCTTTCCAAAGTCGATTGCACAAGCACGCAGCATATCCTCGAGAGTTTGAATGGTCCTCTCGCTTTGCCCGTCTGTTTGTGGATGGTACGCAGTACTCATATTCTTATCCAAATTTGTACCCAAAGCCTTCTGAAGTGACCTCCAGACAAAAATCTGCATGCTGAATCTTGGGTCATGTCACAAATGATATGACACGGACGGTGAGCGAGCCGCGCGTGCCGAACTGTCTGTCTAGGACCACCTCCTTTAGGTACAACCTTGCAAGTTTATCCAAAGGATCGGTCTCCCTCATTGGTGTGAAGATCGCAGACTTAGTGAGTCGGTCAACGATCACCCAAATTGTGTCATAGCCTTGAGACGTCTTAGGAAGCTTTGTGACAAAATCCATGGTGATGTTGTCCCACTTCCATTCGGGTATCTTGGGTTGTACCAACAATCCCGATTGGCCGTTTGATGTCGGCCTTGACCTTTGCACAGTCAAACACTTGTTAACATAAGAGGCTATGTCGGATTCATGTTGGAGTTGCCACAATATGGTATTCTCATGTCTTGGTACATTTTGTCGGAACCCGGATGAATAGAGTATTTTGATTTGTGGGATTCGTGCATGATCACAGTCCGCAAATCGCCATAACAAGGTAACCAGCTCCTGCCATTGAGGCACAGGGTTCCATCCGCACGTGGTTCCAACTTTTGTTCTCTAATTGCTTTCTTGGGGGGGAGGGGGGAGGAAGAGGGGTGGGAAATTTAGTGTTTTCAATCAACATTCCCCAACTATTCACTCTTAATTTTCTCTGGTTTTTCGCGCTTCAGTCTGATATTTAAGGATCGCGATGTTTGGGAAGAATTCAAGCTAATAGTCAAAACCAAATGCTCGAACTGCTTAACGGTGGGATCTCGTCTTTCCTGCTCAAAGCAACATCAACGACATTTGCTTTCTCCTGGGTGAAGAACGAATATGGTCAAATCGTAATCACTTAACACGACAATCTCAATAACACATTCCGTTGGCACTCATGTTTTCAATCTTTTTGATCTAAAATGTGTGGCAAACTCTTGATGATCGGTGAACACCCGTACACTGAGTTCCATAAAATGAATGTCTCCAGATCTTGAGAGCGAAACACCACTGCACCAAGTTCTAAATCAGAGTATGAATAGTTTTTTCTCATGAATCTTTTAACTGACGTGATGCATAAGAAATCACTTTTTCTTTTGCATCAACACAGCGCCCAAACCTTTCCTTTTTTTCTTCTTTGAAGCGGTCGCAGTAAGCGATGAAATATCTTCGCTTCCATCAGGGTAATGCACAGGATTGGTGCCGCACAACTATTTGCCTTCAACAGATGAAAAGCTGCTTCATGTTATCGCCCCACCTCAAACTTTACTTCTTTTGAGTAAGACTTAGTCATTGGGGGGGGGTTTGGAGATCTTTAAAACCCTTCATAAAATCTTCGGTAACACCCCGCAAGACCTAAAAATTGACGAATCTCCGTTGGTGACTTAGGAGATGTCCAATCTTGAATGGATTCAAAACTGTGCTGGATCCACATGAATTATCCTTCACTAATCGATCACGTGACCTAGGAACTGTACCTTAGGAATCCAAAATTCACATTTGGAAAACTTGGCATACAACTCCTCTTTCTTCAACAACTCCAATATTATCTTCAGATGCTTTTCGTGCTCTTGCTTGCTCTTGGAATAGATCAAAATATCATCAATAAAGACAATTACGAATTTGTCCAGGTAAGGTTTGCACACTCGGTTCATGAGGTCCATAAACACAGCAGGTGCGTTTGTCAAACCAAACGGCATAACTTGAAATTCGTAATGACCATAACGAGTTCTGAAGGCAGTTTTCGGAATGTCTTCTTCTCGAACCCTCAATTGGTGATAACCTGATCTTAAGTCGATCTTCGAGTAGACACTCGACCCTTGGAGCTGATCAAATAGGTCATCAATTCTTGGGAGCGGATAACGGTTCTTCACCGTTAGTTTATTCAGTTCCCGGTAGTCAATGCACATCCGGAATGATCCGTCTTTCTTCTTGACAAACAAGACCGGAGCTCCCCAGGGCGAGGAACTAGGTCTTATAAAGCCTTTATCGGACAGCTCCTTCAGTTGCTCCGATAACTCTTTCATTTCGGAAGGCGCTAATCGATAAGGTGCCCGTGCTACAGGTGCAGCACCAGGTACCAAATCAATTTGGAATTCCACTTGTCGAGTCGGAGGAAGACCCGGCAAGTCCTCAGGAAATAGGAAGACCCGGCAAGTCCTCAGGAAAGATTTCAGGAAAATCTCGAACTATTGGTACATCCTCAAGTCGCTTCTTCTCCGACTTGTCTTCAACCTCATTTGTAGTGACATGTGCCAAAAAGACTGGACATCCTTTTAGCATGTATTCTTGTGTTTTAGAGTACGAGATAATGTGCAGACGAGTCTCGTGTCCCTGGTTGCTTTCGTCACCATGAACAATTAATGTTTCATTTCCCCAGGGGATACGAACGATCTTCTCGGCACACACAATGATTGCTTGGTACTTTGCCAACCAATCCATCCCAATTATAGCGTCAAAACTACCAAGTTCTACGGGCATTAAATTTATGTTGAATGGGTGGTTCAGGAGATTTAATGTGCAACCCCTAAGGATAGTGTTTAACCCAATTATCCTCCCGTCAGCTAGTTCGACATCATAATAGTGATCTAATGTAGATGGCATGATATCCATTTGGGAACTAAATGCAGTAGACACAAAGCTCCTATCGGCACCAGTATCAAACAAAACAGAAGCATAGCGGTTGTTTAGAAGGAACGTACCCGTCACGACGTTGGAGTCTGGGTTAGTCCCCGCACGTCCCACCACATACACTTTCGCTGGAGCAGTGTCCTTCCCATCTTGATTACCACGGTTGCCTTTGTTGTTCTTCAGCCTTGGACATTCCTTCTTGAAGTGTCCCTGAACTCCGCACTCAAAACAAGTAGGTCTCTGACCCGATCCGGTGCCCTTCTCGTTGTTAGTATTGTTAGCATTTCTCGCACTCCTACAGTCACGGGCGATGTGGCCAAATTTGTTGCATTTGTAGCACTTTGGAGTACACGGACCATCATGGTGGTAATTGCACTTTGAGCATAGGGGTCTAGATCCCCCATATTGTTTCTTATCACCCGATCTAGCAGTGTATGCCCTGCCGGTGTTTTGCCTCTTATTTTGTTGTTGTTGATTCTGATTGTTTCGGGAAGTGTTTTCAAACTTCCTCTTGTTTTCAGCTTGTCTTTCTGCCATGGTACTGACTCTCTTGTCCATCAGTTCAGTGGCCATCTCAATAGCCTCTTGCATGGTTTTTGGCTTTGAAGCTATGATGTTTCCATGGATTATGTCGGGCAATCCACCGACATACCTTTCAATTTTGTCTGACTCCTCAGGGAACATCCTAACACACAGCAGTGCTAGTTCTTGGAAACGTTGGTTGTACCTAACCACATCAGTACCTATCACTTTCAAGTTCCACAATTCAGCCTCGAGCTTTTTCATCTCGTTTCTTGGACAATACTTGTCAGTCATCTTCTTTCTCAGATCGACCCAAGTCATTGCATATGCAACATCATGAGTAACAGTCATAACATGGGAATTCCACCATGTTAGAGCACCTGCTAAAAGAGTACAAGTAGAAAATTTGATCTGGTTTTCCACCGAGCAGTTGCTTATGCGGAAAACAGTCTCCATCCTTTCAAACCATTGAGTTAACTCAACCACTCCCTCAGTGCCCTTGAAATACAGAGGTTTGCACTTCATGAAATCCTGGTAAGTGCACTCTCGAGCAACGCGTTCAGATCCCCTGACACCCGTTCCCGAAGTATGGCTGTCAACGCCATTCCTGGTTGCGTCACGTGCTGCCAAAGCGGCAGTGACACCTTGGTCAATCATAGCTTGGAGTTGGGCATTAGTGACCGTAGTGGTTGTGGTTGCTGTTGGGGCTGGTGTTGTTGTGACCGGTGTTGACCTTGTGGCTCGTTTTGGTGCCATTTTCTTCAATCACAAGAAAATACAATACCCGTTAGATTTCATAAAATCATAACCATGACATGACATATCCATGATAAATAAAGTGAGATCACATCACACAGTGAAATATACAACCAACACAAGATCGACATAACATAATACATCCATTCCATATATAATCTGGAAATATACATGATCTGTTTGGTACAAAATGATTCCCTATCGCTAGGTTACAAAATGAAAATCAACATAGAGCCCTACTAGCCGGGAGTTACCCGTAATACTTAGTAGGCTATACAGGATAGCTAATCAGAAACAAAAGATCTATACAGGATAGCTAACCAAAACAAAAGATCTATACCGCCTGCTAGCTGGGAGTAACCCATAAAACTTAACAGACTGCATAGTAGATACAATCATAACCAAAGTCTAGGAACTGCTACCAGTGTCCTCCAATGTGTCAACGCGTGCTCCAGCCTCCAGGGCCTGGGTACGCATGATATGCTGAACAGCAAGATCATCTGCAGCCTGACGCTGCCACTCGTGGCGACGCGCATCAGTCTCTAATACTGTAACTCGTGCCTCTAATGCCCTGCAGTGAGCTTCAGACCTAGCCAAGTCCTGACGGGTCTGAATACTCTCTTGCTCGTAAGCAAGTCTCTCTCTCCTCAATACCTCAATCTCAGCTCTCACAGCTGCACGATCCTTCTGGGCATCGTGATGTCGTGTGCAAAACTCTGAACTCTCTCTAGTGCAAACATCTACCTGGTAAGTGACCCTCCTGTTGACCAACTCTAAGGCGGTCATAATCCTCCTCTCAGTATCTAGGAGTCTGGTCTCTATAGTGGGTCCTGGCTGTCTCGCAGCAGCAGCAGCAGAACTCTCTCCAATCTCACACCCAGGTCTGGGAGTAGTAAGTAGTAGTCTCTTCCGAGGCGGCGTGTCAGCCTCGGGAATATCAGCTCTGCGGCTAGTAGATGGTGCAGGTAGAGGGATAGGTAACAATGGTGGGGTCCCTGATGGGTGTAGTGAATGATAGAGGGATGATGCTACGAATCCGTGATCCCATATCCAACATATCTCTCTGGGTCACGCCTGATCTCCCTGTCCATAGTGGCAACAAAGCCGTAATCTGCCCTCTACTTAAGACCCGTCCAGCTGTTCTGGCAGTAAAAAAAAAAAAAAAAACAGCAGCGGCATGAGCTCTCTCCTACCTCGTATCCGTGACCAAGAGCTATAACTAAACCTCTTCCGAGTGGTAGGTTAACCTCGGGTAATATCCTCTCTATACTGGCAGAGGGTTAACAACAATGGTGGTAATAAAGTAGAGCTGATGTGGGCATGGTGGTGGTGTATCTGGTCTGGTGGGGGAGAGTATGAAGGGTGGAGGTAATGGTAATAGAATAGAAGTAGATGCAGCCTCAGCTCCTCAACCGAATCATGCAGCTCCGATAGCCCCAATAACAATAGGACTAGGAGGTGGTGCTGTTCAATACAGGTGAGGGTGGTGATAGTGGGAAAGGAATCTGGGGTGGTGATGAAGACCATGGAGATAGTGGTGATGCTGGTGGGGAAGATATAGCAAGCAGTCTGGCAACCTCAGAATCAGACCATGCTGGTACAGGTAATGGCTCTAGAATAGTAATCCTAGCTGTCATACGATATGCAGGGTGAGGTGGTGGTGTGGCCGCAGACTCATCAGTCTCAAACGGCTCAGTCTCCTCTGCAGACGGGGCAGTAGCTGGTAAAGCAACAACTACAGGGTAGGCAGGAGCTGAGTGCTCCTCCTCCGCCTCCTCGTCAACCTCAACATCCATCTCATCATCCTCATCCTCCTCATCGGCGTCGATGTCCATATCATCGTCCTCATCCTCCTCGATGTCCATCTCATCATCTCCGTCATCTCCTCCATCAGCAGGATAGTCGATAGGATCCTCCTCAGGGGTCCTCCTCTCATCCTCCTTCCGGATCTGCCTCTGGATCAGGTATCTGGAACATAATCAGGTGACTGTGCAGTGGGTGAGGCCTCCTCAGCATACGGCTGATCCTCAGCAACGATCTCATCGTCAGCATGCTCTGGACCTGGAACATAATCTGGCGAGGGTGGTGCCTGCTCAGGCTCCTCCGGGCCAGGCACATAATCTGGAGAGGGTGGGGCCTGAAGAGCGGCCTCCACGTATGGGTCCTCTGGTATGTAGGGTAGCTCAAGGAACTCGTGATCATCGGCTCTCGGTGATCCTATGTCTGATAAGTCCTCATATGGGCTGGAAACCTCCGTGTATGTAATCTCCGAATTCATCCGAATTCGCGGAATCAGCTGACATGACTACTGTGACCAGCAGAAATAACTTATATGAGTATATTATATAAGGCTCTTATTGTAATATACGTAATATATTATAACCACGTATATCAATTATGAATGCATCTAGTCCAACTAACTAATGCAACAACTAGTGTCCCATAAAAACCCCTTTTTATGAATGCAATGTTTGAAAACGGTTATAGTCCAGCAAAAACATTTGACCTGGTTCTCTATAACCTTGGCTCTTGATACCAATCTGTAACACCCCCAAATTGGGTCGCAGCGGAATAAGGGTCCGGGGCGTGTTACTTCATAGATCAATAACACAAGATATATATAGAACGACCAAAAAGTCGTTTTAAAACTGATACATTGGATTTAACAAATATTTGATACAAATAGCCCGAAGCTTTAACTTGTTCCTTATTATTATTACAAAGATACTGGTTCACAACACATGAGTTTCCCAAAACATAATACAACCATATCTTTAGCATGACTTCCCAAAACAAAATCACCAATGTATCCTTGGCACCTTATGCTTACTGATCTCCTGAAAAACATTGCTTTAAAACGTCAACAATAATGTTGGTGAATTCATAGGTTTGATAAATCATAATATGCAGGACCGCAAGACTTTCCCCGTGATAATGCAACACATGCAGACATCACAAAACCAGATTACATTTTCCTAAGCTCATGACACTGAAGCTCGACGATCTTTCTTGCAATAATAATATATATTGCAATTTCTGCCCGATTAGATGTTCAACCCGAAAACATCCCCAAATTCGACATGCTATACGTTCGTTCCCGGTGATAGCTAGTCACCCGAACGGGGAGGTCGTTTCCCCAAATAGATCTATTCATAACATTCGCGCTCACATAATGTAATTAACAACTACATCTATGCAATTGACAGTTCATGATAAGGGGCTCAACTTGGGTTATCGCTACTTAGGCAAACATGTAATCAATATAAAATATCCACTTGCGTCCAATTTATAAAACAAAGCATGTTTCCACCCCATAGTTATAAATCATTGAAATCGTAAAAATGTGGGGCTATGAACTCACCTTGAGTGAGCAAATACCAAGTGTATCACAAATAGTGCGTCACGCAAATCGATCAGATGCAACCTATTTAAATTAAGGTCGTATAAGTACTAATTACATTAAGTACTCCTACCATGCATAAGTCTATATAGCTAATCACCATCTAAATGTTTAAGTGAAAACATGTTTATAAAATTAAAACGTTTATAAACATACTTTTGGTAAAATCGTCATAACTTTCACGTTTCTAATCCGTTTCTTGCGTTTCTTATGCCCATCTTTTCGTATTAAGACGGGTTATTGATATTTGACATTTTTATAATTTTGGTCCCCTGATGAACAGTAACTTCTACTGTTCACACCAGACATGAGTTGTATTTGTTGTCGTAAAACCCGTAAATGTCGTATTTTATTCGTTATAGCTCTGTTTTTAACGATTCTTTCGAGCACGATCTCGTAATTGAAAGTTCTATAATTTTATGAGGTTTACAAAAATATAACTTTCTGTCATGAATAGTGTTTTTACTGTTCATAGTTTATAAAATTATTTTTATAAACTTTTAATTACCGAAAACCCGCGAAATTCATAACTTATTCGTTATAAATCAAAAAATTGCGATTCTTATCATTTTGGAATCCTAAAAATGTGTTTTAGTTGATAAAAATATCAAACTTGCTGTTTGACATAAGTTTTATAAAAGTTATTTTATAAACTCCGTTTGACAAGTTTCTTACCTTTTCGGAATCGTCGTGAAATGTATTATCTTATAATTATAAGGTTTACAAAAATAAAAGTTTCTGTCATGAATAGTGTTTTACTGTTCATAGTTTATAAAATTATTCTTATAAACTTTTAATTACCGAATAATCGCGAAATTCATAACTTCTTCATTATTAATTGAAAAATCATGATTCTTATCATTTTGGAATCCTAAAAATATGGATTATTTGTTAAAAATACTAAACTAGCTGTTTGATATAGTTTTTATGAAAGTTATTTTATAAACCCTTTTTAATTAACGTATAACTCGTTTTTATCGTAACTTTTTCGTTATTTATCCGTTCGACAAGTTTCTTACCTTTTCGGAATCGTCATGAGTCGTACTATTTTATAAAAATGTAAAATGGACAGGTTGTAGTTCGAGTTTAAACAGAAAGATTGGATGTTTATATTGAATCCATATGTATACTTAGTTTTATACTTTTCAACCTTGTCATTTATCACAGGTACTTTCCCGTATTCTTAATAGACTATTATCAACATATATATGATCATAGTTCTTTTATTGTCATTGTTTCTAGTCTTAAGTCATAACAACTTTTTAAACATAACATAGTTAGTGATCTTTTTAAACCATAATTTTGCATTAATACCTTTTTAAGCCTTAACAAGATTGGTAAAGTACTTATGTATACCTTTTATAACTTCAGATTACCATCCATTACTACAATGTGTTATCAGTTTCATAAAAACTATATTTACAATAAAAGTCCAAGTTTACAAGTTAAACATGTCCTAATGGTGATTTCACTACATAAACGTCACATATGCATATAATCATATAAATGAAAAGTTAAGGGCTTAAGATAACCTTAATGAGATGATGTAGGATGATGAAAAATAAGTGCTAAACCCTTGTTTAGACTTTAAACCCAAGATGTTTAACAAGAAACCCAAGTTTACCAAATGAAAACCTAATCTTGATTCTTTGCTTCAACACTTAAAATGATTAAGCCAATACTTGGAATCACCCTTAGGAATGTACTTAAAGAATGATGCATTGTAGATGTGTATAGGTTGTTATAAAATTTGGTATGGTTTTGGTATTAAGGGGTTGTTTCGAGCCGTGCCTAAAGGGAGTGCAAAGGGAGGAATTTTGTGATTTAGCTATAAGTGTTTTGAGTTCTGTGTGTTATCTCTTGCATGATACTTGTATTATATGGGTACTAGGTGGTCAAAAGGTGCAATAGTAGTCCAAGACAAGGTTTCATGGTCTTAAGGAAGACTTGGTCATGGTCTTTGGTTAAGGAAACATGGTATGGGTGTGTTGAATGAACTAGTGAAGTACGTGAGTAAAGATAACTTGGACAGGTTTCTCTATATTTTCTTAGTATTACCATTGTTATAAATTCGGCATATGTATGATACATATGATATATTTTTGTAACTTTTATGTATTGGGTATAAATGTGGATATTTGTTGAAGCGTAGAAAAGTTTTGGCGGTTCCGGGTATGCCTAAACGTATTTTATTGCGAAACGTATTTAATTTACGTAACCAATAAAAATAAAATGAACAAGGATCATAATTATTTAATACTTGATTGATGTAAACGCTTAATTTTTTGATGCCCGTTTACATTGAATACTAATTTTTAGCTTACGCGATTTAGCTTAACATTTATGATTTAAAGCAAACGCGTACAATACAAAAGGTACATTGTGGATTTATCAACGTCGTCAATGACTTGAAAACACAGGGTGTTATAATTCCTCTATATATCCTCCTGATGAATTTCAAGAGGATGACCCATCTAGACAATATCAAGTAGATTCTGATGTCTCATACTACATCATTCCTTATGGACGTTCACTCACTGAAATTACCCAAGAAAATAATGTCCCTGAAGTAATTGCTCCTAATGAGCCTGAAATACCTCACACGGAGGATGCTAAAGGTCCTCCTGATCCAATCAACACAGAAGGGACACATGAACAAAATGTTCAGAATGATTAAATGATCACTCAACCCACTGATGTACCATCAAGGAACAATACTAAAGTTTCAGGATCTATTACTGAACCTTCAATCCCTGATGTCGCTAAGTCTCACATCACAAATCATGCCTCTACAAGTTCTCATCCTGTTCCTCGGGATAAATGGTCAAGAGATCAACACATTGAACTTGTAAATATCATTAGTGATCTTGGTGAAGGCATGTTTACAAGAAGCATGGCTGCTAAGCTTATAGCTGCCTCAGCTAGTAAATGTCTATTTGCTGATTTTCTCTTTGAGAAAGAACCTAAAAAGTTATCTGAGGCAATGAAGCACCCAGGATGGATTGATGACATGCAGGAAGAACTGAATCAGTTCTATAAAAACAAAGTATGGACTCTTGTTCCTCTCCCTTATGGAAAAATAGTTATAGGTTCCAAATGGGTATTTAGGAACAAGAAAGATAAACATGGTACAACCACAAAAAATAAAGCAAGACTTGTTGCACAAGGTTATAGTCAGGAAGAAGGAATTGACTATAATGAAACCTTTGCACCAGTAGAAAGGATGGAAGCCATCAGGATATTTCTTGCTTTCGCCACATACATGAACTTCAAAGTTTACCAAATGGATGTAAAAAGTGCCTTCCAGAATGGTAAAGTGAAAGAATAAGTTTATGTCAAATAGCCTCCTGGCTTTGAAAGTAGTGAGTACCCTGACTATGTTTGTAAACTTGAAAAAGCTCTTTATGGTCTAAAACAAGCATCAAGGGCATGGTATGAGACACTCTCTACTTTCCTTATTCAAAATAAGTTTGCCAAGGGAAGAATAGATAATACATTGTTTATCTATAAATCAAAAGGATAAGTTCTCCTTGTTCAAGTATCTGTAGATGACATCATATTTTGGCTCAACAAATTATAAACTTTGTAAACTGGTATACGTTTAATTACACATACCTTTCGCCATTAAAATCAGACTTAAATGACCAAAAACGTACCAAAAATACATTGTATTTGTATGTTTTCACCTATATTGTGCAGGAAACGGATATCCGACAAAAGGATGAAAAATCAAGTAAAAACAGACAAAACCGAGCACGGAATGGAAAAGCATAGAAAAGACAAAGTCAAATCGAAGTCAAAGTCAACCCCGACAAAGTCAAAGCCAAAAAGTCATCAAGTCAAAGAAAATACAACTTTAGGGACCAAATTTGCCAAATCCCAAAGTTGTAAAACAAGGATAAAAACCACAAGGACTTTAAATTTAATATATCTATATAACATGAGGGACCAAAGTTGCCTTAACCCCAAACTTTACCCCTGTTGTACACACAACCATTTTTCCCGCCAAAACCCTGATCCACTATTCACGCTTCCATGTCCCCCTCCTCGACTACTGTTTACCCTCAGCCAAAAACTCATTAAACTCACCCCACCTCACAAAGGGACAAATGACACTTTGGCAATCCCAAACCCCTCCATTGGTTCGAAGAAAACAACAAGAATTTCAAGGGTTTGATTACTTCGACTTGGGCTCAAAGCTATTAAATGGCCAAGATGACTTTTGCATCTCACTCACACAACAAAAACACTCTCAATCTGCCTCAACAAAGAAACAAAGCCAGAATAAGACAAAGATTGAAGAGAGGGCAAGCACTTAGTCGTTTTTATATAAATATGGTGTCTTGTAAGCCACAAAAAAAGGATATCTAGTTTTTTTTACTTAGTTTTCACCTAGTTAGTTTTCCACCAAATTTAGGTCTTAATTTTCCTTGTAATGTTTTCAAGTTAATGAAATTTAAAGTATCTTAAAATCTGTTTTAATTTCTTACTCTTTTCAAGTGTTCACTTATGTTTCATAAGGTCATATAAGCTCTCAGTTAAGCTATTTTATAACATGCTTTTATAAAAATTTACTTAGAAATATACACAGTTAAGAAAATCTAAAAAAAAGAAATTACCCTCAAAATACCACAGCTTAATAGTTGGATGATAAGCCAAAAAGGGATGGGCTTATGGACTCTCATTAGCTTGTTTTATACAAGATAGAGCTTGTAGACTCTTTATTTAACCCTGTTGTGAGCAAGGGTGTTCTAAGTCTCTCTTTTTCTTATTTTTCTTATTTTACTTGGTAGAATCTGCTTAATTTGTGCTTTATGTGTTACTTATATTTGTTATTTATGCCTTTTATTATGATGTTTAGTGGCTTTTCTGCTTTAGTTGTTAGGTTATAAAGATGAATTTGTATACAAATTTCTTAGTTAGTACTATTAGTTTATGAGTTAATATTGTTGGATTAATTTAGCTTATTTAAGTGTTTATTATTGATTGAAATCTGCTTATAAGTGCCTTATATTGTTATTTGATAATCTGTTTTTAAAAATTTAGGCTCAAATCAGCTTGAAATAGTAAAAAAAATGATGACTTTTGAAAACTTAAAGGGGTGTTTGGCGCAAGCAGTACTAACCCATAGTTAGTACTGCTAGTTTCATTCTGACCCATTTGAGAAATTTGTTCATCAATCTTAAGGTCTTTTAACATGTTTTTGAGTATTGTTATAGTTTAATTATAGGTTTCATAACTTGAGTGTTGAATCTGAGAGCATACAGCTTATTTCATAAGCTTATTTGAGTAGAATTTTGAATCTGGTTTATTTATGATGTTTTTGTGTTTGTGCAAGTGTTAAAAGTGAGTAAAAACCATAAGTTCCAAGTCTGCATTGTTAGCTTGCATTTTTCCAAAATCTGTCAAATTTGCTAAGTGTTGGAATCATGAAAAATTCGCTCTTTCATTTGCTTTTTGTTGCTTATGCTTTATTTCAAATGCTTTTTGATTGATAATATAAGTTCTTTGTAGTTTAAACTTCATCTGTTTTTAGCTTAAAAGTTCATAAGGTTCTGTTTAAGTGCTTATTTATAAGCTTAAAAGTTGTGTTTTTCAAAGATTGCAATGTTTTGAAATTTTTCTAAGTGTGGAAATTTTTGGAAAACAGTCATTTTCATCAAAGTTTTTTTTCAGTACTCATTTAAATTTCAAACTCCCTTTTGAATGTTGATTCTTGAAGCTTGATTTGGATACCATTTAAGGCTTTTAGGGTTGCATAAGCCACTAAGCCATAAGGATCCTTTTGCTAGCTTATTTTTAAGCTAGAAAAGTCCTTTTGAGTTTTTTGCCTAACAGTACTAACTCCAAGTTAGTACTGTTGTAGCATTTTTACTTATTTTAGCTTATTAGCTTATTTTTTTTAGGATTAGTATACCTATTTAGGGTAGTCTTAGCTAGTTTAGCTTATTTCCTTTAGTGTAGAGCTTATTTGAGCTTATTTGTGTTTTAGTGTAAAAATTTGAAGTTTTATTAGTATTTCAAGTATTCTGTCCTTTTAGTTTATTCTAGTTGCTTATTTTTATGCCTGAGTGCTTATTAGGTGTAGTTAAATATCTGTTTTAGCTTATTTGCTTATCTCTTATTTCATTGTGTTTATTTGCCTTTTATTAGCCTAGCAGTTTTAAGTTAAAACTAGCAGTACTAACTTTCTAAGTTAGTACTGCTGAGTTTTATAGCTCATTTCTGGCTTATTTGCTTGTTTCCCCCAGTTTATTTTTGCTCTTATTGCTTATTTAGGTAGGATAGATTAGCTGTTTTTGCTTCTTTTCATTTTTCATCAGCTTATTTAGCTTAAAAAGCCTTACCAGTTTAGCATTTTTAGCCCTTAGAGTAAAAAAGCAATTCTGCCATCTTTTTGTGCTTATTTTCCTACTTAATTTTCAGTTCTAAAATTTTTTGTCTTTTTAAAAGTTGCTTAATTTTTATAAGTTTTAGGATTTAATCATTCTAGCTTTTGTATTTAGGTTTTCCTTAATTGTTTTTTGCAATTTAATTAGAAAAACCAAATCCAAATCTTTTCCATTCAAGCATCGATGTCAAACCAACTTTCGACTTTCCAATTCACTCCTCGTTGGGGATAAACGACCCGATAATATTCTATACTACTCTCGGTCTTATTGATTATTTTTTAGATTATCCTTATTATATATATATTCTATTATATATTATTATATATATAAAGGTGTAGTTTAAAAAGACAACAATCATAAACAGTTTGAGAAACTGATGACAACGAAATTTGAAATGAGTATGATGGGTGAACTCACCTACTTCCTTGGATTGCAAATCAAACAGGATGACAAAGGAATCTCAATTTATCAAGAACAGTACACCAGCAACTTACTCCAGAAACTTGAAATTTCTGATAGTTCCTCAGTGAAAACACCCATGGTTCCTCCAAACAACTTAGGTCCTGATTTAGCTGGCAAATCAGTTAATGAGACCTCATATAGAGGAATGATTGGGTCACTGATATACTTAACTGCAACAAGGTGTGATATCTAATTCTCCATAGTCAGATGTGCAAGATATCAGTCTAATCTAAAAGAATCACATCTAACAACTGTGAAAAGAATCCGCATGTACCTAAAAGGTACTCTAACCATTGGTCTGTATTATCCAAAATGTTCAGGATTTGATCTCAAAGGATATTCAGACTTAGACTATGCTGGTTGCAATATGGATAGAAAAAGTACCTCAGGTGCCTGTCAAATACTTGGTGGAAAATTGGTTTGTTAGAGTGCCAAGAAATAGCAGTCAGTAGCTATGTTCTCAGCTAAAGCTAAATATGTTGCTAATGTTGGGTGTTGTGCAAGTATCCTATGGATGAAAAGTCAACTTGGTGACTATGACATCCATTATAAGATGGCACCTATCTTTTGTGACAACATTAGTTCCATTGCAATATCTAACAATCCAGTACTGCACTCAAGAACCAAGCATATTGATATTAGATATCATTTCATCAGGGATCACATCCTTAAAGGAGATATTGAATTACACTTCATCCCCACTAAGTATCAACTAGCTGATATCTTCACTAAACCCTTGGATGAACCTACTTTCACCAGACTGAAAGCAGAATTAGGCATGTTGAATATTGATTAATCAGTCTCCCTGATTAATCATGTTCAGTATGGTGTATGTTCATCTCACCGAAACCATCTCCTTGAAACCCACATGAATCTCATGACACTGAGGGATACATTAAATGAAGTAACTAAATACTCCAAGTATTTAGTTACTTAATGTCCTAGGTTGGTGACTGAATACATTAAATAAGGAACAAATATTCCTTGTCTAACTGTCATCCAATAGTCATGGGCCCCCACTTCTGATTTCACTCAATTAACCCCAACATGCATTTAATGCTCACTCCCATGCATACAATATATTCCCAAAATGTCTAATCAAAAGACTCTTGACCGTTATCCATACGTCGCGACTGTAAAAGTGAAAGACAACAAAATGGCTAAACTGTAGTCGTAAAAGAGGGAATCGTGCAACTAGTGGGTTATAGCATTAAATGCGTTCCCAAAACAATTTTAACTTTTTCCAAAACTGAAAATTTTAAAATAATCAAAACCTTTTCACACACCCCCTATAAATACCTTTCATCAAACAAGAACGCACACACAAATTTATCAAAGCAAACAAATTCTTCTTAAATTCTCTCTCAAAGCAAACGTGTGGGTGTTCTTCAATTTTTGGTAATAAAGCTTAATTTTAAACTTCATTTCAATTACTTTCAAAAGGTTGTTTTCTTGGTCAATCGTGTTCAACACAAAGATATCCATCTTCGTTTTGTCCCTTTTAATAACATATCACACATTTCACGACAACGATCAAGGTTGAAATAAGCTTGTGACCATCTGGTGTGTGATATTCTGCCATTAAAATCTTTTGTTTTCAAACAATATTCATATCACAATGGCAGACAACAAACAATCAAGTATGCTCCTCAATGGACATGACTGTGGACAACATGATTTTTCAGACCAACAATGTGGTGGGTAACTTTAACAATCCACCAAATGTGCCTACCTACAAGCCTATAATGAAATTTCTGCGAAACTGTCCTTTGTACAATGCTTTTACCAACTGTCCCTCAGTGGTCTATCAGAACTTCCTCAGGGATTTTTGGAGCACTGTTGTTGCCTTTGACCCTTTTCCATCAACTAATGAGCTTGAGAAACGCCCACTCAAGGAATTCCTCATCAAGTTTTTAGTTTTAAATGGGCAAAGACCTTTGACCCTTGACTTTCACACCTTTTGTTCATCAACTGGCCTTAATTATAACAATGGTAAATATGTTGATCATCCTATTCCTGAGGTTGTGAAGAAAGAATTGGGCAACATTGCCATCTACCCGAGTTACCTGGACAAAACCCTAGTCCTGAAAAACTCGTTTCCCATGGCTTGGAGAATTCTATTCACTTTTGTGATTTAGGTTCTCGGTGGGAACTACTCCTCCACTAAACAAGTCAACTCCATCCAGCAGCTTTTAGCCTACAGTCCCATCACTAAGATTGAGGTTGACATAGGGGAGATCATTTATAGTGATCTCGTAACCAAGCTACTGAATAAGTTTAGGCTGAAATACGTTTCATATCCTAGATTTATCTCATGTGCTTTACAAGTGTTACTGGGTTCTTAATACACTCAGGATAAAAAATTTGGGTTTCTACCCCCAATCCTGAGTAACTCTAATTTTACAAAGGACCCATCCAAAGTCACTGGTATTGAATTGACGGCCCATATGATTACTGTAAACAATCGAAGGGACTCAATGTCTCCACCTCCTTTTGCTGCAAATCCAAAGAAAGGAAAGTCTCAGACTGTGGCTTCAACCTTACCCAAGTCATATGGTGTTGAGGCTTCAGGATCACTCTCTAAGAAGAGCAAAAGGCCTAAGTCCAAAAATCCACCCACTGAGACCAAGGTAACACAACATAAGCCAACAGAGGGTTCTGAGCAATCTCACTTCTGACTCCTGGCACCGGTCTTGTGCCCCAAGATCTCGACGGGTTATATTCAACTCGTTAATATGGGATTGCCTTCCACACTCGATGAAGGTACTCGTAAATCAAAACCTCTGCCTAAGAGTACTGCTACTCATCCAAAAGACTCAGGGGGAAACAAACAACCCTTTGACAGGGACATAACTTCCATGACTCCTAATGAAGGCACGACTAAAACCACATCGTGTCCTGAAGGGTCACTTTGGGACAAAGACTCAGGGGTAAACATACCACCCGCTGATATAGAACCAATACACAATCCTATTTCTAATCCTATTAGGATGGTTGCTAAGTAAACCAGGTGGATGAAACCCAGTCCACTAGATTGAGGTACCGGTCCCTGACCAAAAACAAAGGCAAGACTTATGATGATATTCAAGCCTTCCTGCTCTCTGATGATGAATTAGATAAAGAAATCAATGAAGAGGAAGTGCTTGATGTTGGGGATGACATGGATGAGGACCCTCAGGATGATGCAGAAGTTAGAGCTCCATCTCCAAGCCTAACTCAACCTGATCCATCTTATGTTCAAGAATCTGCTTTTAACTCATCAGTCTTGATCTCAAAAAGTTTAACAACACTCTTCCTCTCATTGAAAGGTAAAAAAAAAAAAAAAAAAAAAAAAAAAAAAAAAAAAAAAAAAAAAAAAAAAAAAAAACAAAAAAAAAAAACAAAAAAAAAATAAAAGAAAAAAAAAAAAAAAAAAAAAAAAAAAAAAAAAAAAAAAAAAAAAACAAAAAAAAAAAATAATGGCATTGATCAAATATCTCAGGAAGATGTCAGAGTCCTCTTAAATTGAATCACTAAGAAACAATGGGGTAACATCTGAAGAATGCAAGCAGTCTCCCGTGACCTTTCAATGCCTATATTGATCAATACTATGATGAGAACATTGCTAACCGAGATCAGACTGACAAACTTGTGGAAGCCTCCATGAGCTCTCTTGACAGAAGCAGCACTACCATCAGTGATCTCTACAAAGGTCTGGATGTCATCACTAAGCTTCTCAAAGACATAAATAATGTTGCTTGAGGATCCTGCTGCAAAACCAAAAAATTCAAATAAAGCCTCTGACAATTTTGCAAGAAATCTCTTTCCAACATCACTGAGGTACTATCCTTAGTAACTGGCTTTGATTTTTTCAGCCTTCTTTCCAACTGAGAAAGTTCATTCAGGTAAGCTCTCAAAACAAAAGGAACGGCAAACTGCCTAGACAAAGTCTTACCACCCAATATTGGGCTGGAATCTGGCTCTAGAATGATGTTGTTCAAAATCTTCTCAAACTGCTCTATTGAAAATGAGTCTCCTCTCTTAGGCAAGACACCTTAGAGATAAAATCTATGATAACAGAGATTTATCAGGCCTTCAAAGGTCAACCTTCTTCAGCTCCCTCAAGCAGTGTCACTCCAACACTTGCTCTCACTCACATTCCAGCAAATGTTGAAGGGGAGAACGCTACCAACACTGCCTCTGAAGAAACTCTTCTCCACTAAGGGTGAGGACTGGGAGAACAATGTGCAATTCCAATATCATCACAAACAACTCATGATTCACCAATCACATCAGTAATCTCTCATCTTGAAAGCTCTCACGCACTCCAAGAATTGATAAAGGAAAAGGGATTGCAACTGAGTCAGATGAGGATCTCTCAAAATGACTGGTGCCTGCATCAACCATAATTCATCTTGACCTAGGATTGACCGGGTTAGAGTAGAATTCTTGATTAATTGGGAAAAAATTGTTTACCTCACCTAAACAAGAGGAATTTCAAGAGTACTGGGATTAAAAGAGGAGGAAAATAAAGAATCTGTGAGGATGGCAAAAAACTTCTTTTGAGGAAGAAAGACTTCTTGCCATATCCAAGCCTAAAGTAATCAAAGTAGTGCAAGAAGAGGCTGAAAAGATTGGACTTGACCTAAGGAAAATTGCAAGTGCCAAAGCAGGTGAGAAGTTCAAAAAGGCTCAGGATGTTGAACACTAGGTTCTCAAAAGAGAACACATTGAGAAGGTCAGAAAATATATTGAACTTAGGAAGCACAAGTTTTAAAGCTATATGTAGACCATCAGTAACAGATTGAAGTCTGAGACTATCACTGATATCAAGATTCATCCAAATACCAAGCTAGTGGTCATAACAATTTATAGAGGTACTGATGGTAGAAACTTTGATGTCCATAGACCTTTTGCCTTTGGTGCATTTGGTATCTCTAAATTGGATGAACTGAGGGAAATCATTCCCAAAAAGAAAAATGCAGTTGTACATGACTTGATGAATTCACTAAGCTAAAGGTATGAAAGGATAAGAAAAATCCCTGAGGAACTTAGAATCAAGTCAGCACTTCCTGCTCCTGAACAAGCCTCATCTAAATCCTTAAGAAAGAAGAGGAAACACATGGAACTTGAACATGAAATAAAAATTCCTGGATTGGAATGCAATCGAGCCCTCCCTAAAAATGTTCCATTTGTCAACAACATGGTCATCGAAGAGCCCGAGCATGGGATCTTCTTTACTGATGAATTTGGTGACCAAGCATTTCAAAGATGGAGTAACATTGATAAAGTTAGGATGGAAGCTCTTGTGTCATATCTTGTAGCTGCCTCTATGGTTCAGTCACTTGAAAATGCAAGGTTTAGCATGAAACTGAAGAAACTCTTTGCTGAACATCCTGATCAAGAGAAGCTCAAGTCAAAGAAAGTCAAGTTGGAAGTCCTTGGATATGAGATGAACTGAGTACTTATGATGTAATTTTTGTTATCTTTTGTAATAGATAATAGGGCCTTGTAATCATTTAATGAAGTATCTTTTGGTTGAACTCAGTATCCTTCAAATGCTTTCTATAAATCAGTGTGAGAAGAAGTTGTATTTACTCACTCACACTGATAAACACTTAGGCTATATTTATATCTAAATAGGGGGAGATTGTTGGGCCAATTTCATTGCCCACCGATTCTTCACTTAGGATTTGAATACAAAATAACCTAAGTGTAATTATCCTTTAATAATTCAAGGTCACTGAGTGAATAGTCGCTCAGTGAGTTACCTTCAAGATGCTCATCCTGAGTCTACAAGAAATGTTGATCCCTTCTGAACAGATCTTATTTAGCTTGTTAAAGCTTAGTTGTGTTGGATAGATCCAAGACAACTATGGTAGAAACTAAGATTGAGAATATCACAAACTATGTGGAATCTAGTTTGCAATACTAAGAAGAACAATAAAACAGTAAACAA
>BQNB010050976.1:3304-30269 GCA_026074375.1 Tanacetum coccineum | reverse complement strand
CTGCTATTTTGTCATTTTGTCCACGTGGCAGCATGCGATTGGCTAGCCACCTTGTACACCCTGAACCTCGTACTGCCCTCTGAACCTGAACCTCGTACTGAACCTTCTGAAACAAAACCTCGTACTGACCTATCATCCTTGCAATTAATCATTAGATAGCCACGTGTCACCCTGTGATTGGTGTCACGTGGCCTGTCAATAGTCACGACGCCGTAACTGGAGCCACCACCGGACCACCAGTCAACGGTGGTCAATGACGGTCAATCATGGCAGTAAACGGTGGTCAACCACGGCCAACCGTGGCGGTCAACAGTGGTCAACGGTGGCGGACCACCGGTCAACCACCGCCGGATCACCGGTCAACCACCGACGGACCACCAGTCAACCACCGGTCAACGGTGGTTGACCGCCGGTCAACCGGTGGGTCATGGTCGGGTCTGGATCGGGTCATGGGCCGGGTCTGGATCGGGTCGGCCACGTGGCACCACCTGAGATATACCTCAAGTTTGCAACTCATGGGGCTCGAGCTCAAGACCTTAAGGTCAAGAGCAAGGTGTGTTACCAGCTGTGCTGGGCATACCTTTAAGTATTATATGCAAAATGTTTTATATAACCCCCTTTTGGCCCAGGTCAGAATATTTAATAAAGAAAGGTTCAAAATGGCGAAAAAGGTTCAAAATAAAAAAGTTCAAGATAGAAAGGCCGGTACCGTTGGACTCGTAATTTCGTGCTCTTTCCAATGGTGTGATCGAGGAATATTAACGACTTCGTTTGAACCTCGATAAACGTAAAAACGTCGTCGAAAGTCACCCAAAAATTACCGTTTTTGCTTTGTTTTCAATCCTTTGTACCTGTAAGACATAAAAACACAATACAAACATATTTGCAACATATTTATCCATATTTTAGTGTTTTAGTCCGTTTATTAGCATTTTTCGGGGTACAAATGATGTGTGTTTTAGCGCACATCAAATTCCCCCACACTAAGCCATTGTTGGTCCCACACGCAATGTAAATAAAACACGCCCGGAAATAAATAATTAAATCCCCTTATAAATTATAACCCCTCACAATCAAACAAGAACAGAAAATGTCCATTAAGAAGGTTTAAAAATTATTTATTTCGAAAGCGCCCCCGTTTTAACCACTTATTTAATAATAATAAAAACTAAGATAAGAATTAAATAACATTATTTAAAAGGCTTTAAGAACGGGAGTTCGTCATCCTTGATTTTCACAATCCCCAAACTAAGCTTAAAACGAAATCACAGCCAAATATAAGATAAGATGCTAACACTACTCATAAATGCTAATTGTGTAAGTATAATCTTAACTTTTCGCTTCCATTATTCCTAAATTCCTCTAAAGATTTTATTATTATTATTATTGTTGACAAATAAATTATGCCCTTATTAATATAAAGTAAACCCGGTTTTGACCACAATTAGTTTGAAATGCTTTCCTAAAGAGACGATATGGTGAGAATAAGGTCCACATTAAGGTTCTATATTCGCATGATTTAGGGGTTATCCTTTTTATTTCATCCGCAACAACTCAACTACGAGTCCAGAGACAGAGGCTTTATTTAGATAACTCCGAAGTCGAAATTTGTCTTTATACTTATTATTATTGCAACATTATTAAACCTCGGTCCTTTAGAAGGCTGCAACATCGGTTGTGAGCCGGTAGGATGCAACAAACATATTTCGACCTTGGTGATTTCCTCGACCTTTTAGAAGACTGCAACATCGGTTGTGAGTCGGCAAGATGCAGCAAACTTTTATCAGTCTCGGATTATTATAACTATGTGCCTTATTTTAAAGGCTGCAACATCGGTTGTGAGCCGGCAAGATGTAGCAAACTTTTATCAGCCCACAGTTTTTATTATTATTCTTTCCTCCACCCTTTAAACGACTGTCACATAGGTATGCAAGCCGACCATGATCCAGAAGTCTTATTTCGGCTTCGGTTTATTACATAATTATTATTATTATAGCCAAATTTCAAGTCCTGTGGTCTTTTAACAACTGCCACATCGGTATGCGAGCCGACCATGGTCCAAGAGTCTATTTCCCCACAACACTGACAAAACCTCGATGTGTACCTTACTTTCACCAGAAGGAATCTCTACGAAGTGATTTAAACTAAGAATCGCAAAAACCTAAAGCAACTTTATTTTATTCAACAATTATATAGCGTTTAGTAAGCTGGTGGGAGCAAAAAGCCACAATTAACCTCTATGAGCTCTAAAGATATCCAACTAATCCACGCTTAGCATCAAACTTATATTTAACTCTATCATATTTCGTCCTTTGCAAAATTTTAAAGTTGAGCAAACGCTAAGTCTCAAAAGCTAAGGGGAAAGCTAGAGCTTAAAACTCGGTCAAGTCAAAAGCTACCTAGTTCTACGGGCCTACTTATTTCTATACTTTAATATTTTCAACATTTTTTTCATCATTTAATATATATATATATATCATAATAAAACAATAAAAATTTTAAAATTTTGGTCAAAACGGGGTTGTGTGGGAACACATATAGGCACAGGTATGATCACATTTCTATAGAAATCTCCCCCCACACTTAGAATGGAACATTGGCCTCAATGTTCAAAAATATCGGGTTTTACCCCCACACTTAGGCTATAAAATCACACACTATCTTATTAATCAAGAAAATAGAAAGAAGAAAAGACACGGGTTGCCTCCCGAGAAGCGCTTGTTTTTGTACGAGTCTCTAGCTTGACTCTCCCCGAATTCCTTTGTCCTTGGGGGCAGAAACAGAAGAATAGAAAAATCACTATCGGATTTTCATATGCCACCGTCTTAAGAGAAGAAAAATAAAAAGTGGAAATGCCGGGGTCAAAAATAGTATCCTCACTCCTGGAGGAGAGAAGAAAAGAAGAATCCACCGAATAAGTGAGATAAGGAAGAAATATTCGGATAACAAATGTGATGGGAAAATAATGGCGATCCTCAAAGGTTAACTTCACAAATGTCGGAGAAAAACTCTTCTCATAAATCCCGGGGTCGAAAACTTTGTCCTCGGTCATCAAATCATCATTATCAGGTTCATCCTTTAAGCTTCTTGGGTCATGATCTAAAAACACCTCGGGAGGGAGATTAGGGCTAGTGTCATCAATAAGCAAACTCTCAAGATAGATTATATCTCCCTCTGAATCATGATAACCGTTCTCAATATCCGTAGAAATATCCATATCTAGAAAAGCATCGATTTCATCAATTACGCCTTCTGGGTCGAAACACTCATCCTCATTAGCATCGGAAAGAGGTGTGACTAACAAAGCCGGCTCATCAAGGTTAGAAACATAAGAGTCCTTACTCTCGATGTTCTCTAACACCTCATCAAAAAAAAGATTTACGTCATTAGAGATATATTCGTCGTCAAATTCGAAAAGAGGGTTAGAGAAAGTCACGGATTTTTCCTCAACAATGGGAGAGAAATCATCACTCGAAGGTAAAACGCTCTCACTATCACTCCCGGATGTATCCTCGGACTCTCTTGGGATTGGAATAAGGTCCTCAACACTGGACTTTATGAATTCGTCCGATTCCTTTTCAGGAATAGTGCTAAGTTCCTCATTCCCCATTATGAGAGAGTCCTCGGGTTCTTCGGTTGGTAAATCGTGTGTGATTGCATTAACCGGAGAAATTTGAGGTGTTTTATTCAAAGGAATAGTACTCTCCTTAGAAATAACTTTGAAATTCTGCAAACACGATGTAATACGAGTTTGACGTTTAGCTGCCGGCTCTGCGATATTCTTAACTTCCTGCTCTTCCTTATTGAGACGTTGAGAATTCAAATTAATCAAGAGAAGTTTAGAATTAAGAGCACTTTCAATTAGATCTTCAACATTATTATGAATACAATAAAGCTCTTTTTGTCGACAAATTTCAAGCAAATCTAGCATCGTATCTTCCATATTTTGCTTTTGCTCTTCACAAACTTTTGTTCCACACGTTTCTTCAATAAGTTGACGAAAAACGAAGTTCGGTGAAAGTTCTTCCTTTTCTTGAGCTGCCTGCTCTTGTTCACGTAATTCTTGCTCACGTTGAGCTACAAGTAAAGCCTCCTGCTCACGTTGTTGATTCATTCTTTTCATAAAATCTTCCATTATCGTATAAAGCTCGTTATTTGTTTCAATCCATTCTTTACTTTCAACAAAAGGAGTGACTTCTGGAATTTCCTGATGCAGATGATTATCGAACTGTTGTGGGGGTTGAATACGGTCAAAACCGAAAGAATTGAAATTTTGGTTCATCGGGTGACACTGAAAAGTCGCATGAGGACCCCCACAGTTATCACAGCAAAAATATTGTTAAGAAAAACTCGGTGAATTTTGTGGATAATATATATCACTAAAGTTTTGATTGTAGCACGGTTCCTGCTCATAGACAAGCGGTACCCGTGGTGGACAATCAAACCCATAGTGAGAATCATTCCCACATAACTCATACGAGTTATGTCCTCGATTTGGGGGCTGCGGATGTTGGTTTGAAAGGAAGTTTTGGATGTTCATTATAAAGAAATAAGGAATAGTGTTAAAGACAAACCATTTTCGGCATCCTACACTGCTACAGCCCATATAGTTTCCACCATTAAACGGACCTCCACACCACGAGCAACCAAAATGGTTATACGAAGACATGTCGAAGAATTAAACGGATAAGAGGATAAAGAAGATAAGAATTAAACGAAGTAAGAGGATAAAAGAGAATATTTTTTGGAAAATTTTTATAAAGATAATAAAAATAAAAAAAGTATTTTTGGTTTTTTTTAATATTTATAAAAGAAAAGGAAGAAGAAAAATAAGAAGAAAAATATTTTTTGTATTTTTTATAAGAACGAAAATAAACTATCCGAAGAAAGGATCTTCAAGGCTCGAACACAAATAATCTCGTAAAAATCGCTACACCTCTCCCCGGCAACGACACCATTTTGATGTAAGTCGTTTTTCAACGCATCAAATAAACCCTCAAATATATTATATATATTTATAGAAAATACATATACGTATACGTAAGCAAAGTATCATACAAATTATTCTTAGGAAAGAATAATAAGTAATCAACACGGGTATCGTTTTCCTCGGCGAGAGATGAATGGAAATCTACGTTCAAGTTGTATATCGAGCTTGATTGTCATTACAGTTTTGGTTTGGTTTAAAACTATTTTATACTTAAAAATTAAACTAATAATAATTCCTAAGATAAAACTAAAAGATTAAACTAAAAATGATCTAAAAGATATTAAATGACAAATATGCTTTGTCTAAGATGACAGTGAAATGGTTCTTAAGTGCGGCTAAGGTTTAACGAATTAAAATCCTTAGAAAACAAAGTTCAAAAAATAAATGACAAGTAAAGTAAAATGCCTTTTAAAATAAATGACAAATATTTTAAATTACATTAAAAGTAAATGACAGGTATGTAAATTAGAAAATTCTAATGACTAAAATTTTTTAAACCTTTTTAAATCCGCACTTAAATTCCAAATCACTAATCACTTAGGCAAACACAAGTTTATTTACTCAATACTCATAACATAGCATTTAACGACAAAAATAAATCTACACTAAGCATGGCAAAAATCAAATACGCAAATATATTATGGAACGATAAAATAAAACTATTCTTAGTATTGAAAAGAGATTAGAAGATAGAACCGAAATGAAGAACCGCAATGATATAAAACTACCCGATTCCGTTAACAAACTTAATAAACAAATAATTTATCCACATATAAAAAGCTTCTTACTTCACTAATTCTAGCAAATAAAGGTGTCAACTTATCTACTAATTACATCTTAAAGATCAAAAACTTAATCCTATTTATCAACCTTATAAGACCCTTAAGCTCTGGCCTTAGAGTTGGATAGATTTTATCCAACATTAAAACAAAAAAAGATTAAGATGAACAAGATAATATTAAGCTACTAAGACAAAATAAGCTAGAATTTATTCTAAAAACAATAAGCTAATAAAAAGATGAAAACTTTAGATCTAAATCTACCCGAAACTAAAGTGTTCAATCAAGTGAACTTGGATCTGGTATATTTAAAGATTTAGATCTAAGAAAAATAAGCTAAAATAAGCTCACTCGAAAAACTCTAAATCGAAAACAATAAAAAATAAGCTAGTCTAAATAAGCTATGGAAGTAGCTTATTAGAATATAAGCTTAAGAGATGGGATCCAAAAAATAAGCTATAAACATGAGCTTATTTGGAAATAAGCAAAAGAAAAGAAAGAGTAGAAGAATAAGCATAAAGAAAAGTAAAATAGTAAATAAACATTAATAAAAAACAACCATAAAATCAACATCTTCATTCATGAAAAATAAGCCAATACAATAAGTTGAGAATAAGCTAAAAAGATTTTACAATAATAAGCTAAAATAAGCTAAACTACTCTACTCCTAAAACTACATTACAACTACTATGTGAAAAATAAGAAAAAAAACTAACAACTAACACTGTTGCTGCGTGATTGTATTTATAGCCCAAGTGGGTGTTGGGGGCATTTTCATCTTTTCAGGCCATCAAGAACTGTTATAGTGCAAATATGGGGGGTAATTTTGTTATTTCAGCCCACCCCGCGTTATTATCAAGCGTACCTCGTACGCCAGCTAATTACAGCTGGATCCACCAATCATATGATGACACGTCAGCCTTCCAGAAGCCTCGATCTAACAACCTCGTATTGCTACAGTACCTCGTATTACTACAGTACCTCGTAACCACCACTGCTACACTGCCACCTCGTACCCGAAGCTATAGTACTTCGTACCTCGGATCCGTACCTGCCACCTGTCCAGACCTGCAATTATAACGATTAGTTTGCCACGTGTCACCACCTGAGTGGTGCCACGTGGCGTAGGCACTGTTCCTTCACCTTCATCGGAGCCACCGCCGGACCACTGGTTAACGGCGGCGGTCAACGGTGGCAGTGACGGTCAACTGTGGCGGTCAACGACGATCAACGGCGGCGAACCACCACCGGACTACCGGTCAACCACCACCGGACCACTGGTCAACAGTTGTTGACCGCCAGTCAACAGGCGGGTCTTGGGCCGGGTCAAGTTGGATCTTAGGCCGGGTCAAGTCGGGTCTTGGGCCAGGTCAGGTCGGGTCTTGGGCCGGGTCGCCACGTGTGCCCACGTGGATGCTGACGTGGACTTTAACAACTACACCCCAAGCAGAATCGAACTCGGGACCTCGAGGGTGAAACCTTAAGGCAAGCCACAAGACCAACTGCACTAGGCAGTGGTCTTGTTATATATACACAATTTATTTTATTTAACCCATATTTGGCCAGGTTCAGAATATTTAATAAAGAAGGGTTCAAAATGGCGAAAAAGGTTCAAAATAAAAAGGTTCAAGATAGAAAGGCCGGTACCGTTGGACTCGTAATTTCGTGCTCTTTCCAATGGTGTGATCGAGGAATATTAACGACTTCGTTTGAGCCTTGATAAACGTAAAAACGTCATCGAAAGTCACCCGAAAATTACCGTTTTTGCTTTGTTTTCAATCCTTTGTACCTGTAAGACATAAAAACACAATACAAACATATTTGCAACATATTTATCCATATTTTAGTGTTTTAGTCTGTTTATTAGCATTTTCCGGGGTACAAATGATGTGTGTTTTAGCGCACATCACCCTCCGAGCCTATTCTTTTCACGGTTCTCGTAATTTTTTGGTGGATTCCGGATTATTAATGAAGAGCATTGCCACCCTTGAACCAATTGTTACACCTAAATCGCCTTAGCCTACCTTGTATATACTCGCTTTTAGTACATTATTGTAAACCCAGTTAGGAATACATAGTTGCTAAGTCGAGTCATTTATCCTTGTATATACAGTTTGGGATGATTGAGAATCATGGTAGTTTTTATCTTATGCAGAATTGGGGAAGAAGTAGCATGTTACCCCTAATAGAGCTCAATACGCTCCATGTGTATTGATCCTTTCAATTCGGGTCATTAGATTAGTAAACTGTAATGAGTTAGCAAAAACACAAATGTAGGGGTGTGTTATAAACCCCAAGTTATGTATTATCTTCTATTATAAAAAAAGAGAAAAACAGAAAAGAAAAAGAAAGAGAATGATGTAGAGTTAGTATGTTTTAGTTCGTTGTATATCCGTAGAGTGGTCTAGTCTTGGCTTAGCAACGCCTCAGCATGTATTCTTGTAGTTAATTAACTTATCACCGCCTGTGTATCTACCATCCGTTGCTGCTGCTGTCTAACCTACACCCTACACATCACAACCCTTAAAAGCCCTCTTTATTAGTAATTTCTAGTACTTGCGCCTAGCGGTGGAGGTTTGATCCTTTACCAAGCCTATGGTAATTTGTATGCTATGACAGGTAATGAGTGTTAAATTTTCCGTTTCCCATGTTGTTATAATTCATTAATAGCACCCCAGTGAAAGAAGAAACGAAACACTTATGTAAGGGGCTAATATAATTCCTGTGCTTTTATCACAGTCTAGAAGTTGAGTTTGTAATCTGCTTTTACTATTAAGGTTTAAATTCCCCTAATACCGCTATTGTCTAGGTAGAAAAACATATTTTGCTTTAAGGAAACAAATTCAAGTGTAGGGGTATTTGATGAGGTGTCATATTTTATACGCTTTTTAGGGGTCATTTAACCCCCTAAATTATCTAACATGCCCAAATTAGTACTTAAATGTTTGGTTATTTACGTTTTAGCATTTGGAATAGCTTTTGAGAAATACACTGACTTAGGTCAATTGGAGGAGAAACATACAAGACTACGACTCTACAACCAACTCTATGAAGGGAATCTCCAACACAGTAGCTGGAGACGCTTCACCAAAACCTTGCGAACGAGCGTCAGGAGCATACAAGCGACGGCGTCAGAAACTCAAGACGGCGTCAGAACGTAACCGCCTCAAAAGAAATCCTAAAAGATTCAGCGAAGCGATGGCATCAGGAATCTTGCGACGTCGTCGCGACTTCTTTTTCTATATATACCCGCAGTTTTTAGGGTTTTGAAGTGTGTAACGTTTAGGATCCGAACCCTAGTTTTAAAATACTATATAGCTGCTACTATAGGCCGTTTTTTAGGATGTCAAAACCACTCTTGTAGTCTGCATAAACTCATGATCTAATCAAGGAGATCCTTTATCTTTTATCATTCAATATGTCTATGTGTTGTTTAATTGATTTAGGTTCCTCGCTTCCTTATAATATGTTCGTCTAGATCCATTAGTATTTACTTATGATTGCATAAAACTTATTATGTAGATCTTTTTTTGTTTATTATGTTGCTTTCTGTGATGGAATGTGCAAACGATAGGCTTTAAGAAACTAGCCATAAGATAATAAATTGGCATAACAAGGTCTAGGAACCGCGAGTGTGTGTAGAAAGATACCATCATAAACAATCATCAATACTACCTTTTACCTAAATAGGATAATCCCTCTTAAGTGTTTTAAATGATGAGATATTACTTTTAAAGGCTTGTAAATATGTCTTCATACTGACCTTACTTGGTGTTTGCCATTAACGGAATATTACTAGAAGGCGAGTTACGTTATATTTAAAACCGTTCATTACTTAGGGAAATGACTCAACAGTGATCAATTACCAGATGACTAAGCAACATAATTTGGAGAAACATAATAAGGAGTCATTCAGAATTAAGAAAGAAAATAACTCACTAATACCATATAGTAACACCATATCCTACTATCTAACGCTACAACTAAACCAAACAACTTACCCCCCCCCCCCCCCTCCACTGTCCCCCCTCTATTATATAAAGACCCTGCCTAAAATCAAAATATCACAATACAAAACAATACTTCTCCTCAAACTAAAAAACCCCAAAAAGAGTACCTCTCAGCTGGAGAGATGGGGGGAGTGATTGTGTGGGGTCGTTAGTTAGGGGGGGGAGAAGTTTGTTGACATTATGATTTAAATTAAATCCTGAAGAAGATAAAACCCCCAAACTTACCTACCTGAACCCCACCCCCACCCCCATTAACTTTTCACATCAACTTTCTAATCCCCCCAACAATATCCATTCACAACCTCCCCCCCTCCACCATTAACCCCCACAATATCCCTAAACCTCAACCACATGACCATACCCAACACCTATATCTACAATCACATCCAAAATCAATCTCACAAACAACCCCATTTTAACAATCAAAAACTATATACCCCCTTCCCTCACCACCACCACCACACAATGTCTCACCATCCCATGTCACAGAGCTACACAACCTAACTAGAAAACTCCCCCCAATTAAACTACCTAACCACACCAACATCATAACACAACACATCGTATCACCAGCACAGCACCCACATCAACACCCCAAACGCATTAACTAAAATCAAACAAATTCACACGAAAGTCAGGCAAATTTCTATCAATCTTACTGCATAAAAATTATTAAATTTCCTTAATCAAAGCGGTGACTCTCTTGTGTGATTTTATATAATAACTTGAATTCTTTATGTAAGCGGATTGATGCTATGTTACGTTTTACCTGCTTGTACTTATTGAGGCTGCTGCTCATTTTTGAAAAACACAATCACCCTTTATCAAGTTAATGCTATTCTTATGGGTTTTAAAAAAATGATAACTATTTAGCAATAAAAGTAATATTTCTTACATAGACCTCAATCCTCTAGTCAAAATTGCTTTTGCTATTGTTAGTGGTGAAGAATCTCATAGGAACATTACTTCTGTTGAGACTACTAAACCTACTACAACTGCTTTTGCAGCTAAGAATTTTGATAAAAAAAAGGTTTAATAATAATAACTATAACAAAGGGTTAAGCTCAAACTCTAATTCTAATAACAGGGGTCCTAATCTAAATCTTAAATGTACTAATTGTAACAAAATTGGGCATACTGTGAATAGATGTTTTGAGCTTGCTGGTTATGTTAAGAAGAACTTTAGCTCTAATGCTAGACTTGTGACCAGCAATAATACTAGTATTAGAGCTAAAGTTCTTCTTAACATAACCAGCAAGCTCAAAAGATCTATTCACAGTATGCCCAATTTTGTTACAATTAGTACATTTAAGATTTAGATTAGGACCCCTGTTATTAGAATTAGAGTTTGAACTTGACCCTTTGTTATAGTTATTATTATTAAACCTTTTTTTATCAAAAGTCTTGGCTGCAAAAGCAGTTGCAGTAGGTTTAGTAGTCTCAACAGAAGTAATGTTCCTATGAGATTCTTCACCACTAACAATAGCAAAAGCAATTTTGACTAGAGGTAGAGGATCTCTTGTAAGAATATTACTTCTTATTGCTAAATAGTTATCATTTAAACCCATAAGAAATTGCATTAACTTGATAAGGTGATTGTGTTTTTCAAAATGAGCAGCAGCCTCATAAGTACAAGCAGGTAAACTAACCATAGCATCAAACCGCTTCCATAAAGAATTCAAGTTATTATAATAATCAACAAGAAAAACACCACTTTGATTTAAGGAATTAATATTTTTATGCAGAATAAAGATAGCAAAGCCATCAACTTTATCATAAGTATCCTTAAGATCATTCTAAAGTTTAGAAGCAGATTTAGCATATATAGCACCAGCATATAAATCAGAACTCAGAGAATTAAGAATCCAAGTAAACACAATAGAATTACTCATATCCCATTGATTAGCAAGAGCAGGATTAGTATTATCTTTTTCACGAGAACCATCAATGAAACCAAGTTTATTATGATTTCTCAAAGCAAAAGTCATAGCAATACTCCACACCTTATAATTTTCAGTACCAGTAAGCTTAATGGTCACAATAGGTGAACCACTGATGTGGTGGTCGTAAGACTTCACAAGAATTTTTACAACTCCCTAACAAGCTCCTAACCATAGTATGCTAGATCATGTAATACTTGGGTGTTTATTAGCGTTCTTTAGGGAAATAAGTTGAGAAGGCTCGAATAGAAATCTAGCAGAGTCTAAGGGTTTGAGAGAAGATTCATTTGTATTTTCATATTTTTTAAAAAGCATGTTAAAAAAACATAGTTTTGAGAGGTTGGTTGGTTTTAACAAATTAAAAACTAGATACTATTAACTCTATACTACTGGTGTGATAACTATATGTATACGAGCTATTTCTTACTCATGCATTACTCTATATGTTTCTCCAAATTATTTTGCCTTTGCACTCTTGTAATGGATCTGTCGAGTAGTTTCCTAAGTTTTTTCCCCCCCATAACGATTACACAAACACGCCATCTATGTAATATTCCTTAAGGCAACACACAATAAGGTAAGTATGAAGACTATTACAAGCCCTTAAAATATATCACATACATTTAAAATCACTAAGAGGGATTAACCATATTAAGGAAGAGTATAATTGTTTACTGATGGTATCCTTTCTAACACTCGCGTTCCCTATACGTCTATCCAATTTAATATTTTATGGCTAGTTTTCTAAAGCCTAACGTGTACATCCATCACAAGAAGCAACATAATAAAGATCTACATAATAATTTTTATGCAATCATAAGTAAATACTAATGGATCTATCCGAACATATTATAAGGAAGCGAGGAACCTAAATTAATCAAACAACACATAGACATATTGAATGATAAAAGATAAAGGATCTCACTTGATTAGAACATGAGTTAATGGCAGATACAAGAGGGTTTTGAATCCAAAAACGGCCCTTAAGTAAGCACCAATTCGTCTTTTAAAACTAGGGTTCGGATCCTAAACGTTACACACTTCAAAACCCTAAAAACTGTGGGTATATATAGAAAAAGAAATCGCGACAGTGTCGCAAGATTCCTGAAGCCATCGCTTCGCTGAATCTTTTAGGATTTCTTTTGAGGCGGTTACGTTCTGACGCGCATCATTATTTCGTAACGCCATCTCCCCACCCCCCCTCCCCCCCGCCACCGCTTGAAACTCCTGAAAAAAAAACGCCGTCGCAAGGTTTGGTGACGCCGTCTCCAGCTACTGTGTGGAATTCCCTTCAAAAGAGTTGGTGTAGAGTCGTAGTCTTGTCTGTTTCTCCTCCAATTGAGCCCAAGTCACGTGTATTTCCTCCAAAAGCTATCCAAATGCTAAAAACGTAAAAACAAACATTTAAGTACATAATTTGGGCATGTTAGCATAATTTAGGGGGTTAAATGACCCCTAAAAAGCGTATAAAATGACACCTCATCAAATACCCCTACACTTGGAATTTGCTTGTCCTTAAGCAAATATGTTTTTCTACCTAGACAATAGCGGTATTAGGGGAATTTAACCTACTATTCAAAAGCAGATTACAACACAACCTTCTAGACCTCGTAATTAAAAGCACGGAAATTATATTAGCATCTTACATAAGTGTTTCGATTCTCTCTTTCTCTTGGGTGTATAATGAATTATAACAACATGGGAAACGGAAAATTTAACACTCATTACCTGTCATAGCATACAAATTACCATAGGCTTGGTAAAGGATCAAACCTCCACCGCTAGGCGCAAGTACTAGAGTGTTACTATAAAGAGCGGCTTTTAAGGGTTTGATGTGTAGAGTGTGTAGTTAACAGTTCAGCAGCAACGTATGGTAGAATAACACAGGCGTTGATCAGTTAATAACTACCATAATACACTTGAGGCGATTGCTAATCCCAACCAAACAACACCTACGTATATTACAACGAACTAAAACATACTAACTCCTACATCATTCTTTTCTTTTTCTTTTCTGTTTTTTCTCTTTATAATAGAAATTTAATACATATCTTGGGGTTTTAAAACACAACCCCTACACTTGTGTTTTGCTAACTCTTACATTTACTATCTAATGACCCGAATTGAAAGATAATACACATGGAGCTATTGAGCTCTTATTAAGGGGGTTTAACATGCAACTTCTTCCCTAATTCTGCATAAGATAAAAACTACCATGATTCTCAATCATCCCAAAACTGTATTTACAAGGATAAATGACTCGACTTAGCAACTATGTAATCCTAACTGGGTTTTACAATAATGTACTACAAGCGAGTATATACAAGGTAAATCTAAGGCACTTAGTGTAACAATTGTTTTCAAGGGTGGCATGCTCTCATTAATAATCCGAATCCCCCACCAAAAAAATTACGAGAACCGAGAAAAGAATAGGCACGGAGGGTTGATTGAGCGCTAAACACCACATCATTTGTACCAGACAATACTATAAACTGACTAAAACACGAAAATATGGATATATATTGCATAATATGTTTGTATTGTGTTTTTATGGGGGGGGGGGGCAATCCTAACTTTGTTTTCCATACATAGAGGGCTTTGCATTTTTAATCGCATTCTATTCCTAGTTATCGCAGCTAACTCAAGCGTATCCTCTGAGTCATGTATGATAGTGGGTGCATGATTGGTAGTGACAAGTACATGACCATTATACAGAGCAGACTGAGCTTGCTTTGCCCGAGCGAGACATAAGGGATTTTTGTAGCCTATTGCTACCTTGTGCTTTTCATCATAAAATGATTTTGGTTGACACAACATGTGAACTGTTTGAACAGACTGATCCTGTTTGTATAATCTATCTTCAATCTTATCTTTTAGCTTCTTTATGTCCAAAAATTCTTCAAGGAATTTGTCTTCCTTTTGTTTAAAATCCTTTTTTAAGAGTGTTACTTCTTCTGTCTTTGACTTATAATGGTCAACTGTAGAACTAAGGAGTATTTGTGCTGAATGAAGTTCAGATTTTAATGACGTTTCCTTTCTATTTCGGTCTGAGATAATTATTCTCATTTGTTCATCAATTTTTCGTTCTCTATCAGTTAATTCAAACTTTGCCCGTTTTTCATACTCCCCGACCAGTTCCTTATATCTCGCAAGTTCAGAGGTCACTGAGTCATTAACTACCATGTGTGACTTATTTGCTAATCTACTTTGTACAACTGACACTATGTTGTCCTTTACTTACTGTTCATACGGAATCATATTACCATCACTCGTATAATTAGCATGTGAGTCAACAACGTAGTTTGGTTGTACATCGTCATGCATCTCGTGTTCTTCATGATGTTCACAAACAACATCCTGATAGTGATCGTGGTCGTGTACCTAAGATAGAATGTCCGCATCATAAGATGGACCAGATTCATCATAAACATGATCTGCGGATGATAGATTAGCCATGAACATAGTCTGTGCCGTGGGAACCTCATCAACATCAGAATCAAAAGCATCACAATCATCGGCTTGAAACACATTGTCCACATTGAGTGCTAAATCCCGAACAGGTTGCTCATCTATATCTTCATCAATAGCGTTGTCTTGTCCACCTGCAATAAACAATAACTGCTCATCATCCAATGCCACCCTATTCTCCTGAGCTTGCATCAGCAACATCTTGTCTTTGAAGTATTTGGAGTTCTGTGGCTTGAAGTCGCTTAGTCTTGGCATTTCATGTGCTATGTTGCCTAGTCCGTTACAGTTAGTAGCATTGATGGTTTGCTTGACCAGGATTAATCATGCCTCCTCTGTTCTGAGCTCCTACATTTCCCGCTACTCCATTTCCTCTTGCATTGTTTTTCTGAAATGGTCTTCCTTGATTAAATGTTCTTCCTTGATTAGTCGCACTGTTTCTTCCACGGACATCTTGAACAACAACTTTCCCGTCTTGAATCATAGCTTTGTTCCTTGCATAGACGAAGCTCTAAGGTTGATTGTTAGTTTGAGGTAGGATGTGGTTTGTACGATTGAGTGAGATAGGGCAAGTGTGTTTGGACACCCTTACTCTCTTCCTTCTCAGTTACCCCCTCTGTTGAAGGAACTTCCCTGAGTCAGTTGAAAGTTGTCTGTCAGAGGATAAGGATAAGTTTACTGTGGAGGATTGAACGAGACTTGGATGGAAAATGTGCTGGATATTGCTGAACTGAGGCATCCGACACTAGTGCCAAAGGACTATTATTTGGTTGACCGAATCTTTCCATCATAATTCGGTTCTCATTAGCATGCACCTCATGTTGCTTTAAGTAGGCATACAACTGATCACAGTTTGACTCTTTCAAACTCTGTTAAGTTTGACTTCAGTTATGAATGCTACTCCAATAGGCAACATGTGTTTTCACACTTAGAGTTGAGCTTGCATACTGGACATGGGTCATTTTGATGTTTCTCATGTCGTAATGAGCGTGTAAACCTACATAGTATCCTGAATGGTTTTTTCTTTTGATTGACGGAAGTGTTAAATTCATCATATAAACTGAGATTCCCTGTCCTTCCTTTGTTAACTCTGAACTCGAATCATCTTCTCGTGTTCCCAAATGTCTTTAGAGTCAGTTTATAGTGATTGATGAGTGAGTGATGTCCTTTGGATATACCCTGAAGTAGGTATTGGTTGGCAACCACGATGTCAGCTTTATATCTTTCCTTTTCTTCAGCCGGACAGGTCTTTAAGGACTCTAGCACGTACTGGTCCTTGTTTGAACTTCACTCGGTTCCTCCAGTAATAACCTCTGAGACCGTTCCCATTGAAATGGGTCCTTCTTTAATGGACTTCCATAATATTCTCTCCAATATCCTTTCCTAGACAGTTTACAGACGTCTACGTTGTTGCCAAAGTTTCAAAAGTCTGTTCTATCAAGCAGATTGGTGGTGCGCTTGTATCAGAAAACCTGACACTGGATGTCTTCTTGCAAATAGGACATCTTGTATTATTATGATATGATATGTTTTTGATCGATCACTATGATTTGTGAGGTGTGACGTTAAAAGTGGTGAGGTTTCACGTATTCGTGTTTTTGTTTTAGTGATATTAATCCCGAGTTTGAAAAATCTTCAAATTCGAAGCCAGAAGCTCAACTCGTGCCAAAGAAAAGACGAAACAAATAGCATCCCGGACGGTGGATATTAAGTCACGGAAGGCAATCAAAATCAGTTGTGAGAAATTAAGCAACCCGCCGGTGGAATTAAGGCAACTCGCTGGTGAAATCTTAGGGCAACTCGCCGAACACAACTCGCTGCCAAGCAACCCGCCGCGAAGAGTTACGCAAACGACACGAAGAATATTTGATCCAAACGCCGTAGAGTTTTCAAACCGCCAGAGTTTCCCTTAAGAAATTTGTTATTTAAAATATTTCAACACGCTGATTATTCTTTCCTAAGAATAATTTGTATGATACTTAGCTTGCGTATACGTATATGTATTTTATAAATATATATATTATATATCTGAGGGTTTATTTGATAAACGCGTGTAAAAACGACAACATCAAAATGGCGCCGCTGCCGGGGAGAGGTGTAGCGATTTTTACGGGATTGTTTGTGTTCGAGCCTTGAAGATCCTTTCTTCGGAAAGTTTATTTTCGTTCTTATAAAAAATATAAAAATCCAAAAATATTTTTCTTCTTATTTTTATTTTTCCTTTTCTTTTATAAATATTAAAAATACCAAAAATATTTTTTTTATTTTTATTATCTTTATAAAAAATTTCAAAAAAATATTCTCCTTTATCCTCTTACTTCATTTAATTCTTATCTTCTTTATCCTCTTATCCGTTTAATTCTTCGACATGTCTTCGTATAACCATTTTGGTTGCTCGTGGTGTGGAGGTCCGTTTAATGGTGGAAACTGTCCGGGCTGTAGCAGTGTAGGATCCGGAAATGAGTTTGTCTATAACCCAAATCCTTATTCTTATAATGAAACACCGAACTTCTTCAACCAACCTCCACAGCCCCAGTACGAGACATACTCGTGTGAGTTATGTGGGAACGATTCTCACTATGGGTTTGATTGTCCACCACGGGTACCGCTTGTCTATGAGCAGGAACCGTGCTACAATCAAAACTTTAGTGATAATTATTATCCACAAAATTCACCGAGTTTTTCTCAACAATATCTTTGCTGTGATAACTGTGGGGGTCCTCATGCGACTTTTCAGTGTCACCCGATGAACCAAAATTTCAATTCTTTCGGTTTTGACCATATTCAACCCCCACAGCAGTTCGATAATCATCAGCCTCAGGAAATTCCAGAAGTCACTCCTTTTGTTGAAAGTAAAGAATGGATTGAAACAAATAACAAGCTTTATACGATAATGGAAGATTTTATGAAAAGAATGAATCAACAACGTGAGCAGGAGGCTTTACTTGTAGCTCAACGTGAGCAAGAATTACGTGAACAAGAGCAGGCAGCTCAAGAAAAGGAAGAACTTTCACCAAACTTCATTTTTCGTCAACTTATTGAAGAAACGTGTGGAACAAAAGTTTGTGAAGAGCAAAAGCAAAATATGGAAGATACAATGCTAGATTTGCTTAAAATTTGTCAACAAAAAGAGCTTTATTGTATTCATAATAATGTTGAAGATCTAATTGAAAGTGCTCTTAATTCTAAACTTCTCTTGATTAATTTGAATTCTCAACGTCTCAATAAGGAAGAGCAGGAAGTTAAGAATATCGCAGAGCCGACAGCTAAACGTCAAACTCGTATTACATCGTGTTTGCAGAATTTCAAAGTTATTTCTAAGGAGAGTACTATTCCTTTGAATAAAACACCTCAAATTTCTTTGGTTAATGCAATCACACACGATTTACCAACCGAAGAACCCGAGGACTCTCTCATAATGGGGAATGAGGAACTTAGCACTATTCCTGAAAAGGAATCGGACGAATTCATAAAGTCCAGTGTTGAGGACCTTATTCCAATCCCAAGAGAGTCCGAGGATACATCCGGTAGTGATAGTAAGAGCGTTTTACCTTCGAGTAATGATTTCTCTCCCATTTTTAAGGAAAAATCCGTGACTTTCTCTAACCCTCTTTTCGATTCAAATGATTTTACCTCTAGTGATAACGAGTTACTATCCGATGAGGACGTTCTGGAAGATGTTAAAATTTACTCGAACTCTCTTTTTGAATTTGACGACGAATATATCTCTAGTGACGTAAATCCTCTTTTTGATGAGGTGTTAGAGGACATTGAGTGCAAGGATTCTTATGATTCCAACCTTGATGAGTCGACTTTCCTAGTCACACCTATTTCAGATGCTAATGAGGATGAGTGTTTCGACCCAGGAGGCGTAATTGATGAAATCGATGCTTTTCTAGATATGGATATTTCTACGGATATTGAGAACGGTTATCATGATTCAGAGGGAGATATAATCTATCTTGAGAGTTTGCTTATTGATGACACTAGCCCTAATCTCCCTCCCGAGGTGTTTTTAGATCATGACCCAAGAAGCTTAAAGGATGAACCTGATAATGATGATTTGATGACCGAGGACAAAGTGTTCGACCCTGGGATTTATGAGAAGAGTTTTTCTCCGACATTTGTGAAGTTAACCTTTGAGGATCGCCATTATTTCGTCCTTATTATACCTAACCGTTGGAATCTCATTTTCTTCTCTTTCCCCCTTCCCCGGGAGTGAAGACACCATTTTTGACCTCGGCATTCCTGTTTTTAGTCTTGAGCGGTGGTACAGTTTGGTTTATATCAGAGTGAACTTTCATGTGCTTCAATGTTTATCTAAACATCTTGAATGAAAGTCCGATGGAGATTTTCTCTTCCACATGTTTCGTCCCTAATTTCACGATTATATGAGGAGAGTCAAGCTAGAGACTCGCACAAAAACAAGCGCTTTTCGGGAGGCAACCCGTGTCTTTTCTTCTTTCTATTTTCTTAATAAATAAGTGTGTGATTTTTATACTAAGTGTCGGGGGGGTGCTTAATTCTTTGTATGTGGGTTTCGTTTTTGCAGGATTCCATAAGATCAAGAAGAACCCGCTGATTGTTTTAAATCCTCCAATCACCCGGGTCTTTGATCTTATGCTTATTTTGGAATCTTATCTGATATGTAGTTATATTGTGTTTCCCCTTTCACAATTGGAATTTCTAGCATTGCCTTTTTTGTTCCTAAAGTGTGGAGCAATAACCTGAACATTTTTGAACATTGAGGGCAATGTTCCATACCTGTGCTATATGTGTTCCCAGCACCCATTTTTAACCAAATTTAAAATTTATTGTTTTTTTTTGATATATATAAAAAAAAAAAAAATGGAAAAAATGATGAAATATAAATTGTATATAAATAAGTAGGGCCGTAGAAATTTAGAATTAGTAGTTTTGACTTAAAGCGTATTTTCACTTAGCTTTACCCTTAGCTTTGAGACTAAGCTTTTGATTAACTTTAAAATTTGCACAAGAACGAAAAAAAATGTTAGAGTCTTTTATAAGGTTAGATGCTCTAAACATTGGAGTTAGTTGGACTCTTTTGAGCTTCATAGAGGTTAATTGTGGCTTTTGCTCCCATCGCTTACTAAACGCTTTATAATTGTTGAAATTAAATAAGTTTCTTTAGGTTTCTTGCGATTATTTGTTTAATTTAATTGTAGAGATTCCCTTTGGTGAAAAGTAAGGTACACATCGAGGTTTTTGTCAATGTTGCGGGAAAATAGGTACTATCTTCTTGCGCTCATAACCGATGTGGCAGTTGTTAAAGAACGCATAATGACTTAAAATTTGGCTATACTAATAAAAGTATGTAATAAACCGAAGCAGAAATTAGTCCACTACTTTTGCGGCTACACAAACCGTTGTTGGTAGTCGTTTATAGGGTGGATGGTAATAATAATATAAAAAAATAGGGCTGATATAAGGTTTACTGTCTCTTGCGGCTCACAACCGATTGTGGAGTCTTCTAAATAAGGACATAGTTATAATATTCACGTGACTGATAAAAGTTTGCTGCTCTTGCCGGCTCACACACAAATGTGCAGCCTTTACTAAAAGCCGAGGAATAGTTACGAGGTCGAAATAAGGACTCCTAGACATGGTCGGCTCGCCATACGATGTGGCAGTTGTTTAAAGGACAAGGTTTAATAATGTTGCAATAATAATAAGAATAAAAGCTAAATTTCGACTTCCGGGGTTATCTACATAAAGCTCTGTCTCTGGGACCGTAGCTTGAGTTGTGTGGATGGAATAAAAAGGACAACCCTAAATCATGAAAAATTAAGGAACCTTAATGTGGACCTTTTTTCACCATATCGTCTTTTAGAATATGTGTTTACAAACTAATTGTGGTCTAAACCGGGTTTACTCTATATTAATAAGGGCATGACTTATTTGTCACCAATAATAATAATAATAAAATCTTTAGAGGAGATTAGGAATAATAGGAGCGAAAAGTTAAGTTTATACTTACACAATTAACATTTATGAGTAGTGTTAGCATCTTATCTTATATTTGGCTGTGATTTCGTTTTAAGCTTAGTTTGGGGATTGTGAAAATCAAGGATGACGAACTCCCGTTCTTAAAGCCTTTTAAATAATGTTATTTAATTCTTATCTTAGTTTTTATTATTATTAAATAAGTGGTTAAAACGGGGGCGCTTTCGAAATAAATGATTTTTGAACCTTCTTAATGGACCTTTTCTGTTCTTGTTTAATTGTGAAGGGTCATAATTTAAAAGGGGATTTAATTATTTATTTTCGGGCGTGTTTTATTTACATTGCGTGTGAGACCAGCAATGGCTTAGTGTGGGGGAATTTGATGTGCGTTAAAACACATATCATTTGTACCCCGGAAAAAGCTAATAAACAGACTAAAACACTAAAATTTGGATACATATGTTGCAAATATGTTTGTATTGTGTTTTTATGCCTTACGGGTACAAAGGATTGAAAATAAAGCAAAAATGGTAATTTTCGGGTGACTTTCGACGATGTTTTTACGTTTATCGAGGCTCTAACGAAGTCGTTAATATTACTCGATCACACCATTGGAAAGAGCACGAAATTACGAGTCCAACGATACTGGCCTTTCATATGTGAACCTTTTTATTTTGACCCTTTTTCGTCCCTGTTTGAACCTTTGATACTAATATAATGAAGAGGGCCAAAAGTGGGTTAAGTAATTAATACTGGATGTATATTATGAGACCACTGCCTAGCGCAGGTGGTCTCATTTGGTTCCTTAAGAATTCAAATGAGAGGTCGTGAGTTCGATTCCTGCAGGAGGGTTAATATCCCCTCCACGCCACGTCAGCTGCCACGTGGTGCCATGTGGCATGCCACGTGGCGACCCGACCCGGTTCTTGACCCGACCCGACCATTGACTGTCGGTCAACCACCATTGACAGGTGGTCCGACAGTGGTCAACGGTTGTTCGCCGTCGTTGATCGCCGTTGTCCGGCAGTGGTCAACGGTGGTGCGCCAGCGTTAACCATCGTTGACCACCGCCGTTGACCGCCATTAACCGCTGTTGACCACCACCGTTGACTGGTGGTCCGGTGATGGCTCCGGTGATGGCTGGCAAGCCACGTAGCACCACTCAGGTGGTGACACGTGGCTATCTAATGATTAATTGCAAGGATGACAGGTCAGTACGAGGTTCAGGTTCAGAAGGTTCAGTACGAGGTTCATGTTTAGAGGGCAATACGAGGTTCAGGGTGTACAAGGTGGCTAGCCAATCGCAGGCTGCCACTTAGACAAAATGACAAAATGGCAGCTGTCAAAGACGCGTAAATATAAAGCAATCATTGGCACCTTCCTATGAAACTTCCTAGGCAATCAAAAAGACCAAAATACCCCCCAAAATTGGAGCTTTGATTGGTTATAGACCTGAAAGGACAAAATTGCCCCTCCTATTACTTGGGCTATATAAATCAACAAACGCATCAACAGAGGGGTGTTAGTGTTTTTTTTAGTTTATTTTAGTTGTAGGAGTAGTATAGCTTATTGTTTATGTCTTTTAGCTTATTAGTTTGCTTATTGTAAAAGCTTTTATAGCTTATTTAGCTTATTGTAATCAAGATTTTGAGCTTATTAATGAAGATGTTTAAGGTTGGTTTTTATTTAATGCTTATTATTTCTTAATGCTTATTTTCTTTTTATGCTTATTCTTCTACTCTTTCTCTTCTTTTGCTTATTTCCAAATTGCTCATGTATAGCTTATGTTTTGGATCCGATCTCTTAAGCTTATATTCTAATAAGCTTCTTTATCTAGCTTTATATTTAGACTAGCTGTTGTTTTATATTATTTGATTTAGTGGCTTTTCGAGTGAGCTTATTTTAGCTTTATTTTCGATTGCTTATTTTTCTAGTCTTATTGTTTTTAGATCTAATCTTAAAAGTTATTACCCGTTTCTTGTTCACTTAGATTGAACACCTTGGTTGCGGGTTGGATTAGGATCTTAAAAATAATAGATCTTGTCTTTTTAGCTTCATTTTTAAGCATTATAGTTTTTGCTTTTAGCTTATTTGATTGAATCTAAGCTTATAGATCAAATAAGCTTTGCTTATTCT
The DNA here is from genome assembly GCA_026074375.1 of Tanacetum coccineum. Taxonomy (NCBI): domain Eukaryota; kingdom Viridiplantae; phylum Streptophyta; class Magnoliopsida; order Asterales; family Asteraceae; genus Tanacetum; species Tanacetum coccineum. Next base: position 6,985 of record BQNB010050976.1, on the reverse strand, counting down.
TTCTTTTAAATCTCTTTTCTTTTCTTTTGCTTTTTTCATAAGTGTTACTGTTTGAGTTAGCTCGATTCGAATGCTAAAAAGGTGTATGAGTGTTTCCTATCGGATCTTATTCATTTGAAGTCTTGAGCTACTTTATCGTTCGAGAGCGTTATTATTTAGCTTATTTTAGGTCATAAGTTCGCTAAACTTTAGTCTAGTTTTTTTATAGTCTTATTAATCATAGGGCTTATTTTCGAGGGTGCTTGTAGCTTATATGAGAAGTGGCTTATTTATTAAGCTTATATTCTTCATCCTTTCTTAGAAAAAGCCTTTGATAGCTTTTGTAGCTTATTCTAGTTTTTATTTAAAAAGATGTTTTTTTTATATATTGATTTAATCTAGTTTTATTTTTACAAATTTAGTTTTCAGTTGATAGCTTTTTTTTCTAAAAAAGGTTTTTCATCTTAATTTTGCTTATTTTGTCTAACGTTTTCATGTCTTATTTCGCTTGTATTCTATCTTTCTACATCTAAGGATACGGAGTCTTAAAGGGTTTATGAAGATGTTAAATAGATAAAGTTTTGATTTTTTATTTAGTTTTTATGTAAGTAATAGTTAGATAAAGTTGACACCTTTATTTGCTAATTAGTGAAGTAGAGCTTAAAAGTGATAAACTTATTTGTTTATTAAGTTTGTAAGATCGGGTGGTTATCGTTTATTTGCGGCTCTTCAATTTGGTCCTATTTTCTATCCTTTTTCAATTAAATAGTGTAGTTAATTTAATGATTGTTTTGCTCTTTGCTTATCTTGATCATGATGTCGTAGTGAGTAGTTTAACTTGTGTTTGTCTAAGTGATTTGTGATTTGAATTTAAGTGCGGTTTTAAAAAGATTTAGTAAAAATTAATAGACATTTACATACCGTCACTTACTTTTAATGCAATTTAATTACTTGTCTATTTTTTTAAAAAAGCATTTTTACTTTACTTGTCATTTAATTTCTTGAAACTGTTTGCTTAAGGGATTTTAATTCGTTAAACTGTAAGTGCCGCACGTAAGTCAGCTCAGGTTAAAGAAATTAAAGCTTTGAAGGCTCAGGTCAAGAAGCTAAAGAAAGGAGTCAAACCACTTATCACACATCACAAAGCCTGGATGAAGAGTGTTGCACTAAAGACAAGATTGGCAAGGAAGACTTCTCTGAAGAAAAAGGGGGTACAAAAGGAGTATGTATCCAAACAGGGGAGGAAATCTATCAAATCTTCCAAGGGTGAACCATCTGTGCATAAAGATCCAGCTTTTGATGATCTTGATGATGATGCAATAGACTATATGGAGACTGAGGATGCTCAAGATGAGGGGAGGACAAGCTCTGTGGTGTTAGAAGAGAAGGAAAGTGCAGATAAGGAAGTAAGTACTGAAGCTCCTGTTAGTACTGTCAAGCCAAATGAAGGTACCGACAAGAGAAATGAAGGTACTGACAAGCAAGATGGAGGTACCGACAGTACAAAAGTTAGTACCGATAGACAAGGTGAAGGTACTGCTGATCAAAATGAAGGGAAAAGTGCTACTCAAACAGCTCCAACAACAACTTCAACACCTACTCCAACAATATTTGGTGATGATGAGACCATTGCACAAGTTCTCATCACAATGAGTCAGAATAAACAGAAGGAAAAGGAAAAAGGAGTAGAGATTAGGAATGTTGAAGATACTGAGAGACCAAGGCCTACTTCAACAAGATCTGTGTTAACATTGAAGCCTCTTCCCAAGATTGATCCAAAAGATAAAGGCAAAAAGATGATTGATGAAGAAGGTGAATCTGATACTGAATCAGATGATATCACTGAAGCTGAAAAGAAGTTTAAAATGCTTGCTAAGGATGAAGAGGTGGCCAGAAAGGTTCAAGAAGAATGGGAAGCTGAAGAGGAAAAGAAAAGGTTAGCTGAAGAAGAAGCTACTAAGGTTGCTCTCACTAATGAGTATGATTTCATACAGGCAAGAATAAATGCAGACAAGATTCTTGCTGAGGAGCTTCAAAAGGAAGAAAGAGAGAAGTTTACCATTGAACAAAGAGCAAAATTTCTTCATGACACCATTGCTGCACAAAGGAAATTTCTTGCTCAACAAAGGTCTGAAGCTATCAGAAATAAACCACCTACAAGAAATCAGCTGAGAAACCAAATGATGACCTATTTGAAGCATGTTGGTGGAAAGAAGCATTCTGATTTGAAGACCAAAACCTTTGAAGAAATACAGGTTTTATATGAAAGATTAAAGAGGCAAGATCAGAACTTTGTTGCTATTGGATCTGCTGAGGATGAGAGACAAATTAAGGAGATGAATGAAGAATCTAAAGACCCTAAAAAGAAGAGATTATAGAAGAGGGTTGTTAATGAAGAAGATACAGCAAAGGTACCTCCTAAACAAGAAGCAATAGAGCAGGGTACAAAGAAAAGAAAGAGTGGTCATGTGAAGATGAGTGCTAAGAAAAGGCCAAGACCACAGCCAGATGATGATAGTGATGATGAACACAGAAAATGTCTAAGGATTATTACATTTGAAAGTACCATAGATAGTGAAATTATGGAGACAAAATCTTTTATTGCTAGGTTGCACAAGGTTTCATCACCAGATGGGAATTACCTTGTTATCTACAGAGTTAATGGGCACTTCAGGGAATTTAACTATCTAATGGAGGTACTACACATTTTTGACAAACATGATTTGTTTCATTTATATGACTTGGTGATGAAGCAGTACTCAAAAATCACACCAGAGATATTGAGTTGATTCTTTGGGCAGACTTAAAGATTATGATGGAATCCTCAATAGAAGAAAATGATCAAGGTGATTTCTGGAATAATCAACAAGAATGGGAGATTATCAGATGGAGACTGTATGAAGCTTGTGGAGTTTGCATACTAGAACTTAAGGATGGGATAGTCATCTACATGCTAGTTGAAAGAAGGTATCCTCTCTCCAAGGAATTGTTGCAACAAATGATTGATTTAGGATTGAAGGTTAAAGAGGAAAGTACTGCTGCACTACAATTGGTAATGTTGAGAATGGAAATGAGAAGGGTTTAGGTGTTGGCTAACCACCACACAACAAATGGTCATCAGTTCACCATGCTTAACAGGCATAAGAACTGGCTAGTCCAGAAGCAAATGGCTTGTGGTAAAGACTTCTCAAATTCGTTTATGGTTAACAATTTACCAAAAATTGTAGGGTTCTCAACTCACCTTGCTTTACAGTTAAGAGTTGGCTAGTCCAGGATCAAACAGTTCCTGGTAAAGACTAATCAAATCTGTTGATAACTGATAGTTTACTAAAAACTATATGGTTATCAATGCACCATGTTATAGCAATAAAGCATTGACTAGTCCAAAAGCAAACAACTTTTGGTAAAGATAAGTCAAATCCGTTGATAGTTGATAGCTTACTCAAAACTACAAGGTAATCAATTCACCTTGTTGTTTATAATGAAGAATTGGCTATCCCAGAGGAAATGGCTACTGGTAAAGGAATATCAAATTCGTTAATGGCTGGTAGTTTGCGAAAAACTACAAAGCTAACTTAGTTGGATGTTGCTGTGTTGCTGAGAAGACCTGTTGCTGATAAAGATGGATAGCTGAAGATGTCAAAATTATCAAAGATCAAGATTAAGATTTGACAGAGTGTTTAGATACATCCTCCAAGAGTT
>BQNB010050975.1:6750-41240 GCA_026074375.1 Tanacetum coccineum | reverse complement strand
AAAACGTCCAAATTAATGTCAAAATACGTAGCATTAAATAAGCGCAAATAACTAAACTGTAACACTTCTTCATTGGGACATTCAATAAACCACTAGCGTTATCAATGATTAAAAAAATATACGGTTGCCAACATGGGTAGTCGGTTACAGGCTAAAAATGGGTCCGTGATTACAAAAGTTTAATAACTTTATGTAAAGAATGTGCAAGTATCTTAACTTTCTATAGCATATGTTTTAATCGATGCGAATGTTCGACACTCAGCACACAAACACATAGGTTATAGTTTCTGTCAACATGATTCTTGGCAACAACGTGTTTGTCTGCCCAAAATATATACCATTTAGACCAGTCTACAGTCCAAATGACACAGCTTAAAACATCATAGCTTATGTAACAAAATGTAGACAAATTCACACTAACCTTGCGCCACAACATTAGTCGCTCCTACATGTTTGTCTGACACATTCCCATTGGCTACCCTCCGAATAAACTGATGTCGGGCCATCATTAAGCAAACGCTTTCTGACACAACGCTTATCAAGCGCATCAGTTAGCTCGTCAGCTCTTTATCCTCCATTGCTTCGTTTGAACCTGCTCACTAACCTCCTGTCCAAGAGGAGCGCGCTGGATAATGTCAGTTACGTGTCTAATTACGGACGCAATTTGCAACAGATTTGATTGGTGTAAAAAAATACCATTTTTCGTGACAAATTAACGACTTTTATTGTTAATAATAGATGCCTAGAAAGATGCTTCCTCCACCTGAATCTGCTTATTAAGATCTGTAAAATTTTGAACATTTTGGTGTGGTTGCTTTCCTTCAGTATCCCCATCTACATCAGCAGGCAGTTCTAAATCAACAACTTTTCTTGAAAGAAGTTGACTTAAAAAAAGTCTCGACGTTGCTGCTTTAGTTAGCATTGTAACATTACAATGCTCTTTCCTTGTGAGTTCATTCATCAAGTCTCTCTGTCTTTTATACAAACGATGAAGTTCTTGAATCTGTAACAACATAAAAATAACATTAGTAAAACACCAAAATTTTATCAAAAGTACAAAAAAGATTGAAATACTTCAAATTCCAATTGCAAAGTAAAATAACTTGATGCCTAAAAATGGAGTGTTGCTTCAAAATATTTTGCTTCATTTGTTCTTTCGAATACCCTGTGCATCCATCCATCTGCCTCATCAAAAAAGGTTATAACATTGATTCCTTTCAGACACAGGGCCTCTCATTGCGATACAGGTCCACCTAGTGGAATCGGTATCATTAAGTCCCGTTATGATTCACGTAGCCCTGTAAATAGAGACCACATAAGTACTTTTATTTGTTGTCCAATATCACAACACAAAATCCTTAGAAGTAGATAATAATAAAGAAGTTTCAAGACAATAGCCATTAAGTTCAACACATTAGATGTAAGTGTTTTTTAATATAAGAGAGGGTCGAAATGTTTGGTTACCTTAATATGTCAATACATCAAAGTTTCAGTTTGTGTCTAGTCGATTTAAATTCACATGACACGTTAGCTTGTGATTCACCCTAACCCCGCAAAAAAGAATATCAACAATTTCCGAATGGCTCGGCTAAAAATCGGGTAATTTTATCTATTTGACATTATTAACTAGAACAACCCATTTGACACACTAACGAAGGGTTTATTAGCAATTCTCCACTATTAATTAAAACAACCATTATTACATCATTCACAAACAATACTATAGAAAACTCTATGATAGAAATAGTACATACCAAAAATCTTCAAACAACCAATGGAAAAGAACTTGTTTCCTAGAATGATAAATCATAGTATGTTTGTTAACTTAATATGTTAATCATGTGACTCATGATGATTCATTGAATCTGATAAGTTAACCTATAATATTCATATTTATTTCGTGAGTTTGACATAACGTTATCCAAGAATGAAAAATACAACTGATTTATATTTAATGCTAGATTTAGAAAATTAGTCATATCAATTTTAGCAACTGAACAGGTTTCACATGTTCTTAAGGATTGCTCTTTAAAATAGCTTACAACATCCGACCGCCTCCAAACTTTAACACCCAAAAACAATAGAAAATATTAAAAAACTGAAATATTAGAAAAAACCCTTAAAATTCACAATAAACTATGAATATAAAATAAGATTAGAGTTAGCAAATTCACTTAAAAATCTTTCTCTTCTTCTTTCGATAGCCGCACAAATGTGGCTCCAGCTGACAAATTTGGTGTGCCATATCTCAGACCCATGGTACCATAGTCTTCTGCAAATACTCTACATAAGAGAAGTGTTGCGTCAGTGAATATAATAAAGCCAAAAGAGTTCAAATGTGTCAATTTGCTTGACTGAGATTAACAAACCTCTCTTTTTAAGTACCGGAAAAATGCATAATGCTCTTTCCTTGTGAGTTCATTCATCAAGTCTCTCTGTCTTTTATACAAACGATGAAGTTCTTGAATCTGTAACAACATAAAAATAACATTAGTAAAACACCAAAATTTTATCAAAAGTACAAAAAAGATTGAAATACTTCCAATTCCAATTGCAAAGTAAAATAAACCTGATGCCTAAAAATGGAGTGTTGCTTCAAAATATTTTGCTTCATTTGTTCTTTCGAATACCCTGTGCATCCATCCATCTGCCTCATCAAAAAAGGGTTATAACATTGATTCCTTTCAGACACAGGGCCTCTCATTGCGATACAGGTCCTGATGCTCCGTTTCGAATTCGACCACCTAGTGGAATCGGTATCATTAAGTCCCGTTATGATTCACGTAGCCCTGTAAATAGAGACCACATAAGTACTTTTATTTTTTGTCCAATATCACAACACAAAATCCTTAGAAGTAGATAATAATAGCCATTAAGTTCAACACATTAGTTGTAAGTGTTTTTTAATATAAGAGAGGGTCGAAATGTTTGGTTAACTTAATATGTCAATACATCAAAGTTTCAATTTGTGTCTAGTCGGTTTAAATTCACATGACACGTTAGCTTGTGATTCACCCTAACCCCCGCAAAAAAAGAATATCAACAATTTCAGAATGGCTCGGCTAAAAATCGGGTAATTTTATCTATTTGACATTATTAACTAGAACAACCCATTTGACACACCAACAAAGGGTTTATTAGCAATTCTCCACTATTAATTAAAACAACCATTATTACATCATTTACAAACAATACTATAGAAAACTCTATGATAGAAATAGAACATACCGAAAATCTTCAAACAACCAATAGAAAAAAACTTGTTTCCTAGAATGATAAATCATAGTATGTTTGTTAACTTAATATGTTAATCATGTGACTCATGATGATTCATTGAATCTGATAAGTTAACCTATAATATTCATATTTATTTCGTGAGTTTGACATAACGTTATCCAGATGAAATCACAACCTGATATATATTCTAATAGCAGAATTTAGAAATTAGTCATATCAATTCTTAGCCACATGACAGTTTCACATGTTCTTAAGGATTGCTCACTTAAATAGCTTACAACATCCGACCGCCTCCAAACTTTAACACCCAAAAACAATAGATTATATTAAAAAACTAAAATATTAGAAAAAACCATAAAAATCCACAATAAACTATGAATATAAAATAAGATTAGAGTTAGCAAACTCACTTAAAAATCTTTCTCTTCTTCTTTCGGTAGCCTGACATTTCTCCTACAAAACATCAAAAACACCATAATTATTTAATGAAATCAATAACCTCAGTTAAATCAAGATCAAACCTAATAACAAAAATATACTATCTCATTAAAAATTAAAAAGAAAGCTGATTGAATCTGCTGGGTCGCCGGATTTATTTGTGACGGTGATGCACTCGTTGCCCGGATTTTTTAGAGAGAGAAGGATGAGGGAAGGGTGAGAGACTGTGTTTGAGTTGGTGGTTTCTGAAAGGTGTGGGAGTATGGTTTAGAAGATATGTGTGGGAGGAAAAAAAAAGCAAATATTTTTTTTATAAAAAAAACGGGTCGGATCCGGGTCAGGTTGATTGACGGGTTTTCTGGCGGGTTCCGGTGAGTTTTCCGGCGGGTCAACCCGCGCATTTAATGCAGCGTGCTGCCTTTTAATAAAGATTAGTAATTTTTATATAAAATTTTGTTGGTTCTTTAATAAGTTTTTGAGACAAATTTATATTAATAAGTGTCAATAAACTAATAAAATTATCACACATTATAATAATTTATAATATTTTGTTTGCAAAAGTATAATAATTTTTGAAATTGTGAGTCTAAAAGGGTTGGGTATCACGACGATTATGCACGCCGAATCCTAGCTGGCACCCCATTCGGCGCCGTCGTATGTTCGCCGAGATACTGAGGGAAGGCGCCGAGAGATTTTTCGCCGTTTACACTACGTGGAAGAAGACAAAAAAAATTATGGATGTTGGGAATAAATAAAGAAACGGTATAATTTTTTAAAATTCAAATTTTACTTTTTAATTTTTTTTACCACATTCTATAAATTACACTCTTTTTTCACTCTATAATCATTCATTTTTTCACACAACTTCTTTAAACTCTCTCAGCTATCATTTATTTTTTTCACACAACGGACACTATAGCTACTGAACCAAATGATGTGAGATGAAGTATCCTTAGATGACCATGGGAAGAACTTGAAGATGAGGTTGCACTGGCGAACAATTTGTTGGACTTGTTGACTCGCTATCTTGATCAAATGCGTAGCCGTGGTCCTGAAATGATGAGGGTGGAGTCGCTGCCATATCATCTCCTTATCAACTACGGTTTGAATACTCTGCAAAAGACGACTGGAGCAGATATAAGAAACTCAAGCAACTTGGTGGCGGCTAGGAACGAATTGCTTTGAAGCACTGCAAAGAATTAATAAATTCATTAACAATTATAGATAATGTAAAAGCTCGAATCATGTTTTAGTTTTTTTTGTTTCGTATTGGTTTTAAATTTTATATGTTTTTTTTGTATTGTACTTTGTAATTTTTATTTGAGTGAAATGAATTTAGTTTGTTTTAAAAAAATGGTAAAATTGAGGGTGAGTGGGTCCAATAGTTAAGTTGTGTTGGTTGTGAGTGAAAATATATTTTAATGAAAGGGTACATCCACAAAAAATTTACAAAATTATATCCACGAAATAACTTGTCATGTGAAATGGTCAAATCATTTTACATCATAATTTCTCTTTCTTTTTTCTAACCCTATACAATTGATTGTCAAATCATTACGTGGATATAATTTTGTAAACATTTAACAGATGTCGTCTTTCTCTATTTTTAAATGTGAGTGTTGAAATAATGCCAATGGCTAAATTTTGTTAGCAATAACACTTTATGCTCTAATAATGTTATTAGTGAGGTTGGTTTGTTTCTTTGCGTTGGAAGTATACATGTAAGGAAATGGGCAGCATGGTGACTAGAAAGATGCGTAATCAAGTAATTTCCAAAATAAGAAAATACTTAACTTACCTTATCTGTCTACACTTTCATTCATTCATTCAACGTCGTAATCATATCCTCACCCCTTTCCCTGCCCTTGCATTTACCTATTGCCAGTATCCATTATAACAATTCCCAATCCACTTTTTCTATTTTCACATGTATGCCCTCAATCTTCTTCATCTAGTTTTTGGATTCTTCAAATAATTCTCTTCGACCATTAGGGAGTAACTTTATTGGAAGTTAAAAGATAATTTTAGTAAGATAAGTTGTCTAGCTTAAATACGTAGTTGACACGTTTGGTTCATGACTATACTTCTGTTTTGTTTGCTAATATCGATATGCTGTTTATCTTAACAAAGTAATTTTTCTAAGCTTACTTTCAAACAACATAATTCTTTTTTACTCGAAGTAGATTATGATGTCCTTTGATTATTTCTCACAAATATACACAGTATATATAGATTACAAAGGGATAGGTTTGAGCACAAGATAACTATCAAACACTTAATGATGACTCATGATTAACAAATCATCCAAAAATAAACCAACTTATAATGGAAGGAAGACAATCAAATATAATCAAATATATTGACTAATATGTCCTCGCAGTTGGAGCGGGAGGATGCCGTACGCTCAAACTGGATCGAAAATTTTCAAACAATGCGGAAGGCAGTCCCTTGGTGAAAATATCGACATATTGGAAACAAGAGGGCACATGTAGAACTCTAACCTGACCAGCGGTAACCATATCTCGGACGAAATGAATGTCGATCTCAATGTGTTTCGTCCGCTGATGTTGAACAGGGTTGACAGACATATAAAAAGCATTAACGTTATCACAGTAGACAAGAGTTGCAGTCGATAAAGGAGAGTGTAACTCACGAAGAAGATTACAAAGCCATGCAGTTTCTGCTACAACGTTAGCAACACTCTGGTATTCAACTTCGGCAATAGAGCGTGAAAGAGTGTGTTGTCGTTTAGCGGACCAAGATAATAAGTTATCACCCAAAAAGACACGAAAACTTGAGGTAGACCCGCATGTAGATTGACAACCCGCCCAATCAGCATCAGTCAACATTGCAAAAATCGCTTGGCGCTAGCTGGGCGGTTAGGTACCGCCTAGCGATTAATCGGTTATGCGGGGATTAATCGGATTGGACTTTTTATAAATAAATTTATAAAATTTTGAAAATATATGCCTGATTTTTCCGATTTGGCCGATTAATCCCCGATATGGCTGATTTATATTCGTAATCGAGTTGGCCGATTTAGCCGATTTTTGTTCGATTCGGCCGATTTATGCCCAATTTGGCAGATTTTTATCCGATTAATCGGTGTGTTGACCGATTTTTGACCAAAACAATTAATAAGACCGATTAGTGAAAATCAAGGCGGTTAATCCCTGCCTAGCGCTTAGGCGCCGATTAATCGGCCGCCTAGGACGATTTTTGCAACACTGCATCAGTATAACCAACCAGAGAGGTAGTGGATGACACATATAAGTGAAGGCCTAAATCCAAAGTACCCTAAATATATCGCAAAATACGCTTGAGAGCAGCTAAATGTGGCTCTCTCGGATCATGCATATAAAAGCAAATCTGCTGAACTGCATAAGACAAATCTGAACGTATAAAAGTAAGATACAGGAGTCCCCCTGTAAGGCTGCGATATAAAGTTGGATCTTGAACAGGAGCACCTTCCGGACCCAGTTTAGACTCTATATCAACGGTTGTCCGAGAACAGTTACAAGTAACCTTGCCAGCACGCTCAAGGAGCTGTAAAGCATACTTCTTCTGTGACAAAAACAAACCTTTAGGAGTGTGATCTAAGAAATACCAAGAAAGTAATTAAACGCCCCAATGTCAGTCATGTCAAACTCGTTATTTAGAGAACCTATAATCTGCTGAAGTATGGCCAGACAGGAAGCTGTGAGAATGATGTCATCCACATAAATAAGTAAGTAAGGAACCTGAGAACCTAGTCTATAGATAAATAATGAGGAATCACAACGACTATGATAAAATCCAGCTCGTGTGGCATAACCTGCAAATCGCTAAAACCAAGCATGGGATGCTTGTTCCAGTCCATATAAAGATCTCTGTAAAAGACAAACATGATGAGGATACCGATTGTCAACAAAACCAGGAGGCTGATGCATGTACACAGTCTCAGATAAGTCACCGTTAAGAAAAGCATTCTTAACATCAAGTTGGTGTATGGGCCACTGACGAGACACGACAAGGCTAAGGACTGTGCGAATGGTGGCCGGTTTAATGACCGGACTAAACGTCTCATCAAAATCAACACCTAGTTGCTGACTACTACCGTTAGCAACTAAACGAGCCTTATAGCGGCTCAAAGTCCCGTCAGCATGAAACTTATGCTTAAACAACCACATGGAGCGAACCATATTAACACCTGCGGGCCTTGGTACAAGTAACCAAGTGCCATTTTTAACCAACGCATTATAGGATTTAATCGGTGTATGCGTGGGATTATATCGGATGACTTTTTCTAAATAAAAAATTATAAATTTTGAAATATAAGTGGATTTTTCGATTTGGCCGATTAATCACGATATGGCTGATTTTTTTCACCATAAAAGAGATGGCGATTTGTAGCCGAGTTGTTCGATTCGGCGATTATGCCCAATTTGGCCAATTTTTATCCGATTAATCGGTGTGTTGACCGATTTTGACCAAAACGATTAATAAGACCGATTAGTGAAAATTAAGGCGGTTAATCACTGCCTAGCGCCTAGGCGCCGATTAATCGGCCGCCTAAGCCAATTTTTGCAACACTGCATCAGTATAACCAACCAGAGAGGTAGTGGAGGACACATATAAGTGAAGGCCTATCAAAGTACCTGAACATATCGGCAAAATTACGGCTTTGAGAGCAGCTAAATGTGGCTCTCTATGGATAATGACATTATAAAGCACACTTGCTGAACTGCATAGATCAAATCTGAACGTTATAAAAGTAGATACAGGTGTCCCTGTAAGGCATGCGTGTATAAAGGTTGGATCTTTGAACAGGAGCACCTTCCTGACCCAGTTTAGATCTATTTCAAACGGTGTCCGGTGAACAGTTACCAAGTAACCATGCCGGCAGCTCCACAGGAGCTGTAAAGCATACTTCTTCTGTGACAAAAACAAACCTTTAGGAGTGTGATCTAAGAAATACCAAGAAAGTAATTAAACGCCCCAATGTCGAGTTATCGTGTCAAACTCGTTATATTTAGTGGAACCTTATAATTGTTGAAGTTATGGCAGACAGGAAGCTGTGAGAATGATGTCATCCACATAAATAAGTAAGTAAGGAACCTGAGAACCTAGTCTATAGATAAATAATGAGGAATCACAACGACTATGATAAAATCCAGCTCGTGTGGCATAACCTGCAAATCGCTAAAACCAAGCATGGGATGCTTGTTCCAGTCCATATAAAGATCTCTGTAAAAGACAAACATGATGAGGATACCGATTGTCAACAAAACCAGGAGGCTGATGCATGTAACAGTCTAGATAGTACCGTTAAAGAAAAGCATTTTAAATCCAAGTTGGTGCTGTATGGGCCACTGATGAGACACGGACATGGCTAAGGAGCAGTGTGCGATTGGTTTGACGGTTTTAACGACCGGACTAAACGTCTCATCAAAATCAACACCTAGTTGCTGCCGTTAGCAACCAAACGAGCCTTATAGCGGCTCAAAGTCCCGTCGGCATGAAACTTATGCTTAAACAACCACATGGTGCGAACCATATTAACACCTTTGGGCCTTGGTACAAGTAACCAAGTGCCATTTTTAACCAACGCATTCTATTCATCGTTACATAACATTCAGACCAGTTTGGGGTCCTTTAAGCAAGAGACGGATTTTTAGGGATTAGAGAAAGTATGTAGAGACAATGCGGTCGATTTTTTTTTTAAAGGGTTTTTTTTTTGACAATGCCTGATTACGACCGAGTGATCATGGAATGAGTACGAGAAGGTTCGTGTACAATTTCGGTGTTTGGCTAGGGATTTGGAAAATAGAAAGTTGGTGGTGGTAGTTGACTGGTTTGATTGGCCGAAGTAGATGGGCCGCTGGCGTGGTTATGGGCTATCAAAGTTGGGAGGGTGGACTGAGGTAAAGGTGATGGGTCTGTAGGAGTTGGGCCTTGGGGTGTTGGGATCGTATAATGAGGTGTGGGGCTTCGATTAGGGGATGGCCATATTGTTGGGCTTGTGTCATTTGTGAGTTAGTTGGGGGAGGTATGGGGCTGATAGGAGATGTTTAAGAGGCGAGGACAAAGTGAGGTCGGGAGGTGTAAGAGGCGGTGGAGGAGGGTGTCATTTAGAACGGTATGAAAATTGTGTTTTTTAAAAAACTGAGTGTTAGAGAGGATAATTTTATTTGTTTCAAGGTCTATGCATCGAAAACCACGATGGTAAGCTTGGTAGCCCAAAAATATACAAGGAGTGGTTCGTGGAGCAAGTTTGTGTGAGGAGTGAAGGTGAGGGTAGCATCACACACGCCGCAAGATTCGTCAGGCAGAGGGGATTGTAATAGGGTGGTTGTTAAAGGCAGTTATAAGGTATTTCATTGTGAATTGCAGTAGAGGATAGAAGGTTGAGTAGATAGGTGGCCATATGGAGAGCCTCGACTCAAAAGATGGGGGGAAGGTGTGCTTGAAAAAGTAAAGTGCGAATGATATTGTTGATTGTTCGTATCATTCGTTTTGCCTTGTCATTTTGTTGGGATGTTTTTGGGCAAGAGAATCTAAGTTGAATGCCATGTTTGGCAAAGAGGGTGTGAAGTCGGTTGTTATCGAACTCACCGCCATGATCACATATGAAGCTTTTTATTTCGCATTTGAATTGGTTTTTAACATAATTACGAAAGTGCAAAAATTTATCAAACATGTCAGACTTTGAACAAAGAGGGTATATCCATATGTAATGAAAGAAATGATCAAGGAATAATACATAGTATTTAAAACCACTAGAACTAATAATGGGAGATGTCCATAAATCAGAATGAATAATATCAAAACAATGTTCGACAATAGAATCCAAACTATGAAAGGGAAGCTTTACATGTTTGCCAAGTTGGCGAGCGTGACAAATATGTGAAGATTTTTCTTTATTACATGAAATAAAACGACTAAAGACAAGTGAACGTAGCACTTGATCACCCGGATGTCCGAGGCGTTGGTGCCACGTGAAAGCACTTGTCGAGAGAATTGCAGTGTGAGAACCTGACGGCTTGGTAACTGGATAGAGATCGCCCGAGTTGTCACATCAAAGGAGGATATGACGAGTCAAGTAATCTTTCACAAAAAAACCAAAGACGACAAATTCAATAGTACAATTATTGTCTCTTGTGAACTGACGAACATAAATGAGATTTTTAATTATATTGGGGGTTGCAAGAACATTATGAAGATGAAGTGGGCGATGATGGGAAGGAATAATGCTATGGCCTGTGTTAGTGACGGGAATAGACTTGCCATCATTAACGTGAACAGATGGAAATAAGCGTTTATAAAAAATGGTACTTAAATTACTTGCATTAAAATTTAAATGAGATGAGGCACTTGTATCCATGTGCCAAGTCAGGTCTTGCAGCGGCATAGTGCTAAACGCACTTGGTAGAGTAGTAGCCTGGGATGCATAAATAGCCGGAGTGGGACCGAGTATACCTTGACAGGGATGTGGAATCAGTAATGCATTTGTAGTGTAAACTGTTGAGCAACGTTAGTCTTGTGGGCCACATATTGAAATAAAATGATGTGATACACCTTCTTTCTTAACCAATTGATTAAACTATTGATTTTATTTGATATGAAACCAAATAAAGTCAACAATGGCTGCTAGAATTGAAGATTTAGGTGAAGAGAAGATAGAAAAAAACAATTGGAGATGACTTGAGATTACAGTAGTCGAGAGATATAGAGAGAACTTAGAGAGAATAAAAGTTTTTAATTTAATACGTCTTACTTTTTATTAATTTCATACGTTTACGTTGATATTTACGTTTTTAGTTTATGAATAAAAGTATTTAAATGAAAAAAATTGTGACGAACGGTGAGTTGCAAAGTTACCAGTACGGTTGAATGGTGAGTTGTAATGAGTTAAGTGAGAAGGAGAGAAATGTGATGTGACTCTGATATGGATAGTAAGTTTTAACTCAGCGCTCCATCCGGCCTAACATACCTCCTATCTTTGCTTAAGTGTTGATTATTACACCATACCTTTATCCGTTATGTAATTAGAGAATATTCAAATTGTACAAAAGTATTTTTCAATCTTTTATTTATATAATAAAAGAATTACATCATTTCGGAGTTTTCTATCAAATTGAATCTTATGAATTAAAAAGTTGGACCAATCAGATGGCTTGATTTTGCCACGTAGGCAAAATCGTGCATTCTGATTGGTCAATAAAAAGTCAAAATTGAATTAATTTTGTCAAGATTAAAAAATTTTGGTGGAGAATTTTGATGTAGAAAAAAAACACATAAAAATATATGTGTCAAATTTATGAAAACAAAAACTTGAAAAAAGAGGAGGTATTTAAAAAAACTTTAGTGGTTTAATTTTAATTTTAAATAAATTATATGGAGTTAAGTGTAAATTTATAAATTTACAAATTATATTATAACTTTAAAAAATAAACAAATAACCCCTTAAACTTTATACCGTACAACAAACGCAAATACTTCTTACTTCAAACAAAAATTTAACATTATTTAATCACATCTCAAATCTACCCCAAGACTTTTTAGTGAATTTTTCATTATCGGTATAAAATCATGTTGTACAACCGAATAGAAAAACGTCGAAGCACATAAATTATCGTATATAAAGAAAAAGAGTTTTCTAGCTATTCATTGATGGGTTTGAAAGAAATTACATTTTCTTTTCTTTTGGTTTAATACGTACTAAAATTATAACAATTGAATTTCTGAAAAAGTATTTATTTCATTGACATATTTTCTAAAGTGGAAGACAATGATTCGAATATAACGAGGAGAAAATTAATCCCCTTGTGGCTTCGGAGGTTCACTTCAGCCGACTCCGGGCTACCTAAAAGGGTAGTTTCGCTAGGATTAGTTGGCTTACAATATCGAATCAAAAAGTTTTAAAAAGAAAAAAAAAACAGAAAAATAGTAAGTGATAAAACTTTATGTACTTATTTTTAAAAAGATTATAAAAACTTAAGTACACTTATCAGTTTTCATATTTTTTTAATAACTTTATAAATTTAGTAAATACCTATAGATTTATAAAAAAACATATATGTTGTTGTAAATAATACTATTATTTGCATGAAAATATAATCATCAAAGCACGAGGAACTGTTATATGTAAATAAATGAACGAGATTATACACATACGGACAACTCATGCTATTTTTCTTTATGAAATTAAACAAGGATGTTCAAAAAAGGAATTTTTTAATTATCCACATTCAATAACGACTCAGATTATTCTTTTTTATAAGTTTAATTGCGCGTACACAGATTTAAAAATTAGATACAGATAAAATTCTTAATAACAATAGTATAAATATCAAAATGAACGCACGATCCCACAAGTTACTGTGACATGAAAACATATACACGATATTATGCATAGTATGTAATTACTATTTAAAATTTTAGCAAGAATATCCCGAAAAGAATATTTTAATAGTTATTACGTGCTATTAAACGCGTGTAATATCTAAAACATGATATCATTAGGTAAATTTAGATAATTTAAAAGATAGAAATTTACATTTATAACCAATTGCAGTATTAAAATCAAATAATATAAAATTTGTATGCATAAATAATTAAAATTTAGATAATAATGACTTATATCAAAACAAATTAAGTACGGGATAAGATATATGTTGAAACTTCATGCGTGCTGAGGATCAGAGAGGTCTTAGAGGGTGTGTAATAGGTGTCGTCGCACATGACCTTCACTTAAAAGAGGCATTATTTCAATTAGTTTTGTATATTAATACGTATAATATTAAATATATATATAGTAGGGATCCGGTGAGAAGAAAAACTATAACGAGAAGAATAAGAAAGATTTCTAGCCACACATTTTAAATAGGAGAGAGAATTTTGGGAGATGCATCCATTTTTGTAGGTGCATCTTAAATGTGTGGTTGTGGTTTCTTCTTATCATTCTCATTTTAAGTTTTCTTCTTATTTGATCCTAACTATATATATATATATATATATATATATATATATATATATATATATATATATATATATATATATATATATATATATATATATATATATATATATATATAGTGTGAGGTTCTTTTCAGAACCAAATAAATGTACAGAACTGCGGAGAATGGTCCATCGCAGGAGATGAGAACTCTAAATATTATCATGGCCTTCTCAATAAAAGCAGAAATCAGCTTTCCATTCGCGGTGTATTATCAGATGGTGCGTGGGTCGAGTCACCAGCCGTGGTTAAAAATGAGTTTTTAACTCATTTTAGAGATCGCTTTGAGAGGCCTAAAGCCTCACGTTTAGTGCTAGATACTGATTTCCCTCTCAAACTTGACTCAGACCAGAAAGAGGATTTGGAAAGGATGGTTTCTAAAGAAGAAATCAAATCGGCCGTTTGGGATTGTGGTGTTGATAAATCCCCGGGCCCAGACGGATTTACCTTCGGTTTCTATAGAAGATATTGGAGTATGTTAGAGTCAGATGTGGTGGATGCGGTGTCTTACTTTTTCAACCACGGTAAGTTTCCTAAAGGTGGTAACTCTTCGTTTATTGCCTTAATCCCGAAATTGCAAGATGCTAAGTTGGTTAAAGATTTCAGACCAATTAGCTTGATTGGTAGCTTGTATAAAATCATTGCTAAGGTTTTGTCGAATCGGCTTGTGGGTGTTTTGGGGGGTTTAGTGAATGAAGTTCAATCAGCTTTCGTGTCTGACAGACAAATTCTTGATGGTCCGTTCATTCTGAACGATCTAATTCATTGGTGTAAATCTAAGAAAAAGCAAACTTTGATTTTCAAAGTTGACTTCGAAAAGGCCTTTGATTCGGTTAGATGGGATTATTTGGATGATGTGTTAAATCTTTTCGGCTTTGGAGCAAAATGGAGAAGTTGGATTCAAAACTGTCTTCATTCTTCAAGAGGGTCAGTTCTCGTGAATGGTAGTCCCACTAGTGAGTTCCAATTTCATAAAGGCCTTAAACAAGGAGATCCTCTTTCGCCGTTCCTTTTCATTCTTATCATGGAAAGTCTTCATCTCTCGTTTCAAAGAGTAGTTAATGATGGCTTATTTAAAGGCGTTAATATAGGTTCGTCTCTTCAATTATCTCATCTTTTTTATGCCGATGATGTTATCTTTATGGGACAATGGAGTGAGGCCAATATAGACATCATTGTTAATGCTCTAAAGTGTTTTCATCTTGCTTCCGGTCTTCGGATGAATTTGCATAAGAGTAAATTAATGGGGATTGCTATTGAGAATGATAAAATTGCTAGAGCCGCAAATAAAATTGGGTGTTTGACATTAAAAAGTCCGTTCTCCTATCTTGGTATCAAAGTTGGTGGTCTGATGTCGCGTGTGAATTCTTGGGACAAGGTCGTGGACAGTCTTTATGCTCGTTTATCCAAGTGGAAGATGAAGACGCTTTCTATCGGTGGTAGACTAACTCTCCTTAAATCGGTATTGGGTTCTATGCCTATTTACTATATGTCCTTGTTCAAAGTCCCTTCTCAAGTTTTAAAGAAAATGGAGGCTATTAGAAGTCATTTTTTTAATGGGGCTGAGGCTCATGAGAACAAAATGTGTTGGGTTAAATGGAATCGCGTGTTAGCTTCTAAAGAAAAAGGGGGGCTAGGTGTTTCGAGCTATTTCGCGTTAAACCGAGCTTTGATGATCAAATGGACGTGGAGATTTCGAAATGATGGAAATTCGTTATGGTCCAAATTTATTAGAGCTATGTATGGCAGTGATGGTAAGCTCAGAAAACATGTCAATAGGTCTCATCCTTCAATCTGGCTTGACATTGTTAATGAGGTGCATAATCTTAAAAACAAGAATTTGGATATTCTTAGTCTGATGAAGAAAAAAATTGGCAATGGTTCAGATACGTCTTTTTGGGAGGAGACTTGGAGAGGAGATCATTCATTTAGTACTAGTTTTCCTAGAATATTTGCCCTCGAAGATGACAAATCTATTACAGTGGCCAGGAAAATGGCTCACGACGATTTGACATTTTCTTTGCGCAGAAACCCGAGAGATGGGGCTGAGGCGATGCAATTTTCTGAATTAAAGGCGATTCTCGATGGTTTGCTTTTATCTTCGGCCAAAGACAGATGGTCTTGGTCTATCGATGGTTCAGAAGAGTTTTCTGTGGCTTCTACTAGAAGACTCTTGGATGATCATTTGTTACAGGGGACTTCGGTTAAAACTCGATGGGTTAAAGAGGTTCCGATAAAAATAAACATTATGGCTTGGAAAGTTAGGTTTGATTATTTGCCTTCTCGTTTCAATCTTTCTAAGAGAGGTCTCGATATTCTTGATATTTGCTGTCCGACGTGCACTCATGAAGCTGAAACAACAAACCACATCTTCTTTTCATGTACTATGGTGCGAGAGATATACCTTAAGATCGCTCATTGGTGGGACGTTCGCTACTCGAATTTTTCTTCGTATGAGGATTGGTATGATTGGCTTTGGCCAGTCTATACCTGAACGGATGCTTCCTAAACGAAGAGACAATCTGGAGGCGTTTGTTTACATTAGGTGTGGCTAGGGTGGAAGTTTCGATATCAAAGTTGTTTTTTTTTTTTCTTTTTAGGGACAAGTCTTCCTTTAAAGGCGAATCTTTTTGACGAGATTGTTAATCGTTCTTTTTATTGGTGCAAGTATAGGAGTAAGGCTAGCTTTAGTTGGGTTGATTGGCTTAAAAACCCTTCGTTAATTTTGTTGTAATGTTTTTTCTAGCTTCTTGCTAGTTGTGTTTTAATAAAATTCCGCCGTTCAAAAAAAAAATCAGCAAGCATTATTTAGAATTTTTCTTAAAAGTCTATTTTTCCGGTTTGTGGTAAAAATGTCTCTCATTTTTGACTTTTAGGCTAAGCGGTTGCCAACGTTATAGTAAAATCTCATTCCGGACAACTTTCGTGTTTTATACTTAGGCCGATTCGGACCCGAAGGGCTCCGAATCGCCCGTTTTAGCTGCTGATCTGGTCTTTGCATTTTCCCATTTTCGCCGAAAAATGTTTCAAGTTTCATTTGGTCATAACTTGGCCGTTTTAAGTCCGATTTTAAAGTGTGATATATGAAAAATTATCTATTCGAAACGAGCTCTTCGAAAACTACTTTTACGCCTAATGAAAACATTTTTAAGTCGCTCAAAACCACCAAACTAATTTGGGACAGCAAGTATGGTTTGCCGAAATACGACCAAAAATCAACCCAACTCGCATATTAGTGCCTAATCTAGTTCAACCTTTATTTAAAACTAATCCACCACAAAACTAACCTTAATCCATCCTAATCTCTATTGTTGCAACTCTCATCAACTCTCAATCTCACCAAGAACATATTCTAAAACATAAACATAAAGCTTTTGCCATAAGACTTCCAACATATTTTTAAGATGAACAAAAATAAATTGCAATTTCTTTTGTAAAATCATCACAAACACTTGGATCTTTAGATATAAACATAGATCTATAACAAGATTCATAACAACATCAAAATAATACAAGATAGGTCAAGAAATACTCACAAGAAAGTAAGCAAAAGGTGTAGACACAAGATCTTGCAAAACCCACTTATAAAACTTGAAACCCAAATTTTATGATTCTTGAAAACCCTTGAAAACAACCAACTAACACTTGGATCTACCTTAGATAACCTTAGAAATGAGTTTAGAATACTTGGATCTTGCTAGAAATCAAAAGTTATGGAAGTGTTTGTGTGTTTGGGTTGTGCCGTGAGCTAGAGACACAAGGGGAGGGAGAAGGAAAATTTTTGAGGCTAGTAAATGGAAGTATAACCCTAAGTTGAGATATGGTGTGGTATTTATAGTCCAAGACTAGGGTTAGGAGGGTGAGATGGTGCACACAAGGGACCAACACCCACCAAGGGTGTGTGCACCCTTGGTTCGGCCGAACTAGGCTCACAAGGACCATTGTGGTTCAATTTTTCTAGCCTAGGTTCATTATACTTGGTAAAGTTCAAAATTACTTATTCAAAGGTTTAGTCAAAATGTAAGAAGGCATGTGATGTGTAAGAACTTGCATGCATGCAAATTACAAGGCAACAAAGATGTCATTTTCTCATCAAGTATGCACACATGGGTGAGGCTTTCAAAATAAGATGCCATTTCTTTTATTTTTGAGTCCAAGTATACTTGTTGTTGTAGTTTAGGCGCCACATTTGGCTAGGGAAAAATTTGGCTAGGGAAAAAGAGGTGAAATTTTTTTTAGGCTTAGGGTATAATATTATCGATAACTTGAGTTTACACGAAAAGATTTCGAGTTTCCAGGGTTCTGTTTGGTCAAAAACGCGAAAAACGCAATTTAAAAGATAAAACCCTAAAATTAATATCGGAAGTGATTAAAAATACGAAAACACTCGGAAGCTAATATAACACATATAATGCCTAAGTAAATTTTCAACCGGTGCCGGAACGCGTCCGATGACGTTTCTCAGTTTTTACGCAGTTTAGCTCCTCGGTAAACTGTCAGATTTTAACGTAACGAATAAAATTTAAAGTAGATGACCGGAGTGGGTCGGAATACTAACCGGGAATTTACGGGGTGTGACATCCTTTCCCCGTTAGAAGAGCTTTGTCCTCAAAGCTTAGGACGTAGCTTGAGATGCGGATACAGGGTTAGCGAACAGATGAGGGTACTTCTTCTGCATTTGGTCTTCGCGTTCCCAGGTATACTCGGGACCTCTTCTAGAATTCCAACGGACCTTCACGATTGGAATGCGACTTTGCTTCAAACGCTTGACTTCGCGGTCCATAATCTCAACCGGTTCTTCAATGAAATTGAGCTTTTCATCAATGTGGATTTTGTCCAATGGAATCGCGAGCGGTTCATCGGATAAGCACTTCTTAAGGTTCGAGACGTGAAAGGTACTATGAACACGGCTTAGTTTCTCTGGTAATTCTAGTCGATATGCAACCGTTCCCTCCTGCGAGAATTTTAAAAAGGTCCAATATAAAGAGGTTCGTTTCCCCGTTTGCCAAACGTATGTACACTTTCCAGGGCGTAATTTCAAACATTACCTTATCCCCAACCTGAACTCTAATGGTCTTACGTCTCTTATCAGAGATAGCACTTTGGTCGATCACGTGAAGCTTGTAAGACGATGCTTGATTTGGATAATCCTTATATGTTGTCTCACGAACAATTTATGGTCCAGTAAGATGGCGTCTCCCACCTCGCCCACAGACAGGTGTCCGGGTATTGCGACCAAACAACGCCTCAAAAGGTGCCGCCTTTATACTTTTGTTATGATAAGCTATTATTGTAGGAGATTCTATTAAGGGTAAATGTCTGTCCATCCTTTCCGATCTATCAACACATGCTCGGAGCATTGTCTATAAATGTTTGGATAGTCTCTCACTTTGACCTTCTGTTTAGGGGTGATATGCGTGCTCATATCTAATCTTGAGTTCCCAAATGCTTCTAGAAGAAGATTGCCCAGAATTGGGACCACGAAACCTACCATAGCGATCAGAGATGATCGAAACAGGCACTCCACCCCCCCCCCAATGGCTCGACACCACTTCTTTCTAAGTACTTGACCTGGTCAGTTTAGCTATTTGAGGTCATTCTCCTTTGCTGGCAGGCAAATGAAGCAGATTTAGTGAGTCGAACGACTATAACCAAATCATATTTGCCCACTTGCCGTTTTTGGTAACTTTGTCACGATGGTCTTATAGTTATGTTTTTCCCATTTCCATTAGGGATTTTGGTTGTACCAATAGGACCCGACTCGGATTCTGTATTCCGCTTTACCTTTGCGCAAGTCATACACTTTCTCAACTATGTGGCAATTTCTTGCTTTCATTGTTGGGCCACAGTAAGCTTCTTTCAAATCCTTGATACAATTTTGTCGATCAGGTGGATCGAATACTTTTACTTATGCGACTCGTGCATAATCCAAAGCTCTCAAGTCACCAAACAGCGGTATCCAGCTTCTATTCTTCAAACACAACGTTCCATCTGCACGTGGCTCCAGGTTCTTAATCATGCCATGCAAATCCTCTGTTCCGAAATTTTCTTCTTTTCTCGCCTCAACCTGAGCATTCAAGAAAACCCGCGAGGGGAGATTCAAAACCATTGTATAATCCAAGGCTCGATCTCAAAGTAGCTTAGGTTCTACTTTTTGGCTGAACGCATCAGCACCACATCGCCTTTTACGGTTGGTAGCGTAACTCGCAGTCTAGTACTTAACAGTTCTAAACACATACGTTGTATCATATTCAACTCTATCTGATCAAGGAATATGTTGCAAAACTCTTCTGATCGTGTACACAACGCATTTTGTTCTGTAAAAATAATGTCTCCACATCTTGAGAGCGAACAACAGCTTCCTATTCCATATATGTGTCGTGTAGTTTCTTCTCATGGATTTTTAGTGGCGGGAAGATATGCTATAAACTTTCTCTTTAGGCATCAAACTGCGCCTAATCCCTTATGAGAAGCATCTACAATATCTATGAAGTTTTCACTTCCTCGGGCAATGCAAACGGTGACACTACACAAAACTTTTGTTTCAATGTCTGGAAAGCAGTGTCCTCCATTTCACCCCAATTGTACTTTAACTTTTCTGAGTCAGCTTTGTCATGGCCTGGCAATCGTGGAGAATTCATTCGATAAATCGGTCGGTTGTACGGCAAGACTAGAATTGGCGATTTCAGTTCGAGTTTTTGGGAGATTCCCAATCCCTTGATTGACTCAATCTTCGCCGGCTAACGTGAATGCCTTCGCTGTCAATCACGTGGTCCCAAGATATTGTACATTCGATAGCCAAAAGTACACACTTTGAGAAATGGCATACGATTCTTCCTTCTTGAGCAACCCAAGATTAGTCTAAGATGTAAATCATGTTCTTCTTTGGTCTTAGAGTAGATTCTAGATGTCATCGATGAACAACGGATCCGAACTATTTTAGTGTATGGTCTGATAACCCTGTTCATCAAATCCATGAACACTGCCGGCGCGTTAGTCAACCCGAATGGCATCACTTGGAACTCGTAATGACCATAACGAGTTCTAAACGCCGTCTTTGGGATATCTTCATCACGAACTCTGAGTTGGTGGTAACCAGACCTCAAGTCGATCTTTGAGTACACACTTGACCCTTGTAATTGATCAAACAAGTCATCGATTCTTGGAAGTGGGTATCGATTCTTCACAGTAAGCTTGTTAAGTTCACGGTAGTCGATACACATTTAGAAAGAGCCGTCTTTCTTTTTGACAAACAAAACCGGAGCTCCCCAGGGTGAGGAACTTGGCCTTATAAATCCCTTGTCGGAAAGTTCTTGTAGTTGAGTAGACAGTTCTTCCATCTCCGACGGTGCTAACCTATACGGGGCTCGAGCTACAGGTGCAGCACCTGGGACTAAGTCAATTTGGAATTCGACTTGTCGTGTGGGTGGTAGTCCAGGTAAGTCTTCTGGAAAAACTTCTGGAAAGTCCCGTACAGTTGGCACGTCTTCAAGTCGCTTCTCTTCCGACTTGTCTTTGCTTTCCTTCACCGTAACCTATGCTAGAAATAGTTGGCAACCTTTCTCTATATACTTCTGCGCCTTTTCACATGATATAATGCTAAACTTTGATTTCTTCTCCTTGGCACCTTTGTCTCCTTGAACGATCAGAATTTCATTTCCATAAGGAATATGCACTATCTTCTCGTCAGAGACAATCACTGCATGATTCTTTGCTAACTAATCCATGCCGATGATAACTTCGAAACTACCCAAGTCTATAGGCATCAGGTCAATATTAAATGGATGTCCTAACAATCCTAAAGTACAGCCCCTAAGTACAGTATTGGATCCTATTAGCTTTTCGTCAACTAGCTCAATAGGGTACTTAATGTCTATGATAAAGGAGGCGATGTCACTTAGAAGGGTAAAAGTTGTGGGTACAGAATTTCTGTCGGCTTGGTTCTAGGTACTTGCAATAATTATGTCCTTTGCCTTATTCCGCCACCATTAGAAACTTAGACGATGAGGAGATTTTCTAACTTTCTTGATTCTATTCCAACCAATGAGGATAAGTCTATTGTGTTCTAAAATCTTAAAATCCGTAATTACCGTGACTACAAGGAGCGTAACTCGGTCTCTTGGCTAATGGTATTGTGTCTCTATATGGTAATATTGAGGGAATTTACTTAGTTACGGAGCTTATTAATACGAATACATATGACAGACATAACTCGCAAACACGCGCGCAAAATTTTAGTAAAACATGATGATGATAAAATCTTATCAAAATTGTAGGGAGGAGAAAAAGAATATAGAAGTGGAAAGTGAAAATAGTTTGGCAAAATTTTTAAGGTGACTACTCTTAGCATAGGATGGTCCTCCCTAAATTATACATAGGTGATCAGGCTATGTATAATTTATGTACTAACGATAAAATGCTCGTTTCGTCAAACTAGTGTTATGTTTAAAAGTTTGTATGGTATAAACAACGTTGTTTCTAAGGTAGAAAATTAGTTTGTGAAAACAAGAACATCGTAATTTATATAATCGACACAAGATATTTGGTATGACTTAGTAGAAATAGTTTAAAAGGTGATACCAAAATAGTTTATGAGAAATCACATGATAGTTTATAGTGTAAGAGTGAAGGGTCTATAAAATGGTAACAAATGGTCTACGAGTTGACAAACGGTTTATATAATGACATCAAATAGTTTATAAGGTGTTAGCGAAATGATTTATAAAACGATGGTCAAAAGTTTATAAACGTCGACATAATAGGTTAAAAGATGAAAACAAGTAAGTTTGTAAAATGGTTTGGAAAATAGTTTGTGAGATGATAGTAGAATAATTTTTAAGAAAATGACAAAACGGTTTATAGGATGACAAAAAAAATTGCTTATGAAATGGCACAAGAATAGTTTATACAATGCTAGCAGCGGAACGATTTGATAAGATGGTAGTAATTTAAGGAGTAGCTTACATAAATAAATAGAGAAATTAAGTGTAACTAACGGAATTGTCATGACACATACATTAGCGGGAAATCTAAAACATCCACTCAATACAACGAAATTTATAGAAAAGTACCAATGTAAACATAGTCTAGGAAGACTTTAACTTAGGTCACTAGGTAAGGCGGGAAGATCTCTTCTTAAGCATTGGTCTTGTCTTTGACGACACTAGAGTTCTCACGAGCTTTTTCCTTCCGAATCTTGTTCACTTGGTTTAGCTTTCTCAACTTCTGGCATTCATTCTTAAAATGTCCTAGCCCTCCACATTCATAGCAAGTGATGGTAGCCTTCGGATTCGCTACATGGGTTCTCTGGTTCATGGCAGCAATGGGTGCCTTACAATCCCTAGTCGTGTGGCCAACCCTCTTACATTTACTACACTTCACAGTACACGGCCCAACATGATGCCACTTACACTTGTTGCAGTAAGGTAAATTCCCAGCATAAGCCTTCTTTCCATTGGCTCCAATATTGTAAGCCCTTTCCACATTCGGTTTCTTGAAGGGTGGTTGTTGTGGCACTCGGTTATCCTTTTGTTGGTTCTCAAACTTCCTCTTGTTGTTAGCATTCTTTTCTATCGTGGTTTCTTGTCGTATGACCTGATTCATCAGATCGTGAGTCATACGGATTTTTGTCTCATAGATGGCGATAGCTTCAATAGCATCACTAACTCGTTGAGCTACAATCTGGTTAATCTCTGCAGAAGTCATTCCTTGTCTCGATGCCGACATTCTCTTCCAAATTAAAAGAAGTAAAAAAATAATAATAAAGTAAGTCAGTTTTCCCAAGGTCGTGTCCTAAAGATGAAATGTTGCAAGGTGGCGGTTTAAAGTCGTGTTCAACTTAATCGGTATGCTTCTAGGTGATAGTATGAGACGACGTAGGAGAAACAAAAGTATGGGACGGGTACTCAACACGCATTCGGGTTCGGACAGTAAGATGACGTAGGGTCGGAAGACTATGACAAGTTTCGATGCAAAATGATGTATAACGTAATTAAGGCAATATGATATATAAATTGCACTTATATATATATATATATATATAAAAAGTTTTAAGACATGTGCCCTCACAATGTCCCTAGAAAAAATTAGTATTAAATAAACAACTTCTATAAATATAATATCTACGTAAGGCTGACGTAAACGTAGAGAATAGATAAACGCGGGGCAAAGGGGAAACCCATATCATAGTAGGTTCGATGCAAAATGATGTATAACGTAATTAAGGCAATATGATATATAAATTGCACTTATATATATACATATATAAAATGCTATTATTATTAGATACATATATAAGCAGGTAAGGCACGTAGGATCACATACTGGTTATAGACCAGACCTAGATATACTACCTGGTTCTCTATAACCTTGGCTCTGATTACCAATCTGTCACACCCCCAAACTGGGCCTAGACGGAATACGTGTCCGAGGGCGTGACGTCATAACAATCCGATCACAAAGCAATAAAGAACGACCACTAAACATGGACGTTTGAAAAAGTTTACTCGTTGCATGAAATAAAATAGATTTAAGTTTTACAGCCCAAAATGATTAAGTTAAAAAGTAGCGGAAGCATAACAAGTTTTAATAATGACAACGAGTAATTAAGTCTTGAAATTGGCGAAGTCACATAGCACATAGACCTCACATAGCATCAAGAGTCAATCCAAGCTAAGTACCTGAGAAAACATGTTTAAAATGTCAACATAAAGTTGGTGAATTCATAGGTTTAAGTTGATACAAGAGTGGACCACAAGATTTCAAAACGTATGTGACTACTATAACAAATACAGCATCACATAAAAAGTATTTATTGTTGCACTAAGCTCATGACACCGAAGCTAATTAAGTCAACAGGGCATGCTACATCCTGTTGCAAAGTATTCCTGCCCTAAACAGGTGTCCCAAACCAAAGACCACCATAAAGTATAATCGACATGACATATATCCGTTTGTTCTTCGTTAAGTGGAACCAAAGCGGATAGGGATAATTAGTCCCAATAGATCTATCTATTCACTCGCGCTCCCTCAACCGGTCCTCCGGTCGAGAAACTAACAGTTCATGATAAGTTGGGCAGTAGTAGGTTTGTAAGCTACTTAGGCAACACATAAACAAGTAAAAATCGCGTAAAGAACTTGTGTCCAATTTAAAAGCAAACAATGTTTCTCACCCCAATAGTATAAAGCGTTTGTAAATCAGTAAAAATGTGGGGCTATGAACTCACCTTAACAAGGGTAAGCGATAACCACAACAGAGATGAAGATGTAAGGAGGTCTAGCCGCGACCTAGAGTAAGTACGGGTATGACTTAGCATTTATCAAAGAAACAAGTAAAGCATCCATGTTCATCATTTAAAGCATCCAAGTGTGTTTGCGTTTTAGAAATAAAAGACTTTGAAACTTTACCACGTTTTAGTTAAATCCCGACACTTGTGAAAAATTACTATTTTTAGAAACTTTCCTTTTTAGGAAACTTTTTAGTTTCAAAACGTTAATAGCGTCCCCTATTTTCTTAGTTTTCCATATTTTATAAATCGCTTAAAAAAAATCTAAACCGCCTACTCCTTTTGTCTAAATCGCCTAAAATGCCCGTTTCGTACCATTTTTAATAATCCCACTTTTCATTAAGTTCGGCATTTCAAATAACATTTCATATCTTAGTTTTCCATATTTTATAAATCGCTTAAATAATTCTAAACCGCCTACTCCTTATGTCTAAATCGCCTAAAATGTCCGAAAGTGCTCGTAATCCCCTTTTAAAATTCCCAACAGCCCACTTCACTTAGTGTTTTCCTCAAAAACCTATTTTTCCGATTTATGGTAAAAATGTCTCTCATTATTGACTTTTAGGCTTAGCGATTGCCAACGTTATAGTAAAATCTCATTTCGGACAACTTTCGTGTTTTATACTTTGGCCGATTCGGACCCGAAGGGCTCCGAATCGCCCGTTTTAGCTGCTGATCTGGTCTTTGCATTTTCCCATTTCGCCGAAAAATGTTTCAAGTTTCATTTGGTCATAACTTGGCCGTTTTAAGTCCGATTTTAAAGTGTGATATATGAAAAATTATCTATTCGAAACGAGCTCTTCGAAAACTACTTTTACGCCTAATGAAAACATTTTTAAGTCGCTCAAAACCACAAAACAAAATCGGGACAGCAACTTTGTTTTGCCGAAATATGACCAAAAATCAACCCAAATCGCATATTAGTGCCTAGTCTAGTTCAACCTTCATTTACAACCAATCCACCACAAAACTAACCTTAAACCACCCTAATATCTATTGTTGCAACTCTCATCAACTCTCAATCTCGCCAAAAACATAATATGAAATATATACATAAAGTGGTAACAATATCTACTTTCATTTTATAAAAGATGACAAATATTATTTATTTCTTTTGTAAAAATTATCACAAACACATGGATCTTTAATAATAACAATAGATCTAATACAAGAATCATAACAACATCAAAATAATACAAGATGGGTCAAGAAATACTCACAAGAAAGTAAGTAAAAGATGTAGACACAAGATCTTGCAAAAACCCACTTATAAAACTTGAAACCCTAGTTTTATGATTCTTGAAAACTCTTGAAAAACAACTAAACAACACTTGGATCTACCTTAGATATAACTAGGAATGAGTTTAGAATACTTGGATCTTGAAGAAAATCAAAAGTTATGGAAGGTTTATGTTGGGTGGGTTGTGCCGTGAGATGGGGAGCAAGGGGAGGGAGAAAAGGTTTTTGTTGGTGACTTGCAAATGAGATGAAAACCCTAAGTTGTGTGAATGTGTTATATATATAGTGGAAGAGTTAGGGTAGTTAGGTTCAAATGGTGCACAAGTGACCAACACACCAAGAGTGTGTGTAGTATGTGGTTCGGCCAAGAATGGCTCACAAGGACCATATGGTTCAATTTTTCTAGCTAAAATTCAAATGATATAGATATGGTTCAAAGTTTACTAGTCAATTGTGTAAGAGTATGTAAGCATTGTGTAAGTAAACACATGGTTTCCATACTAGTGATGTGTGCATGAGAATGACCCATTCATAAGTCATTTTCTCATCTTCCATGCACACATGGGTGGGACATTCAAAATAAGATGCCATTTCTTTTATTTTTGAGTCCAAGAATACTTGTTGTTGTAGTTTAGGCGCCACACTTGGCTAGGGAAATAAAGTGAACGAAATTTTTAGTAGCATGACACTAGAATTACGATAACTTGAGTTTACACGAAAAGATTTCGAGTTTCCGGGGTTCCGTTTGGTCAAAAACGCGAAAAACGTAATTTAAAGGATAAAACCCTAAAATGAATATCGGGAGTGATTAAAAATCACGGAACACTCAGGAAAGCTAAAATAACACATATAATGCCTAAATTAATTTATAACCGATGCCGGAACGCGTCCGGTGACGTTTCTCAGTTTTTACGCAGTTTAGTTCCTCGGTAAATTGCCAGATTTAAACGTAACGAATAAAATTTAAAGTAGATGACCGGAGTGGGTCGGAATACTAACCGGGAATTTACGGGGTGTGACAATAGGACTATACCTAACCTTAACCACCTTATGACTTCAGAATCGTCGCGATTTAGTTGGTTATTGGGTATAAGATCATAACCATAAAACCATTGAAAAACAATCAAAGTGTTTGATATAAATCAAACTGTTTAACGCTTTGAGAGTTTCTTTTTTTTGAATGCTCCCCCGACACATGTGCATCGATATTCAAAATTGTTTCGCACATAGAGGAAAGAGTTCATTATCTGCACTTAAACTCTTGAGTCTTTTGGATCATATTTAATCACATTTTCTCCCCTTATGGAAATAATTAATCTTTTAGTATTTTCATACCAATTGATTAAATTTTGAGACATGAAAAAGTTTTATAGGGAGAAAAGTGTTAACCTAGCATGAATGTGGAACATTTTCCTATTTTGCTCCCCTTCAATTTTACGTATGACACCACATATATGACATTGAGTAAATATGGTTCTGACGTTGTAAATTCCATATGAAATTGAGATTGAGCCACTTTGATATGTTTTAACAAAATGAGTGTTTAACGATTATTGACATTTAACATCTTTCATTTGTTTAAATATTTTGAAATGTTTTAGACACACAAAGTAGACATGTGAGAATGTGTCTAAAAACATTAAAATTGGTTTTAAATGCTCTCTCTCAAACATTGATCCACTTATAAAAATTCAACTTTTGAAAGTTTTGTGAGAAGGGAGTGTTAAACACACAATTTTGAAACATTTTGAAAAACCTTTTGAGAAATTCTTGAAAAATTGTGTTCAGCTGTTTTGAAACCAATGTTACTTGAGCTCTAAAGACTTTGAATGTCTTTGATTTGACGTTTTATGTCAGCTTAAGTCCGAGAAGTTGTTATCTTCTCGTTGTGAGGATAAATGTACATTATTGCATACTTTTCTTTATTTGAAGAATGAGTCATAAGCTGACATTTACTTAGAAGTCGTGTGTCCCAAGCATTAAAATTTTGAAAGAATGCCCAGGACGAAGAATATTTCTCTTCTTTTTAAGATAAAGTGCACTGGAGCGTACACTTTTATTTTCTTTAGAAACATGGGTCTCGTACAGAAGTATACGAAAGCCATTGAGAAAATTAGAAATGACATGTTTTGAAAGCATTTAAACTCTTGTTCGAACTTCATTTACACACCCGTGTCAATGTTAATCGACATTTCTAGGTACGTAGATATTATCGATGCCAAGAGATATGTCGAGAATATTCTTTTTGGTATTTTTGTATTTTTGATTTTTGATTTTGTTTTTGAGATTTTCTATTTTTTTATTTTTCTGTTTGAAATTGTATATTTTTGTATTTTCTTTTTTAAAAATATTTTCTAACATAAATAAAAATGGATTGTTTATTCAAAGAAGAGGATGATAAAATATTTACATCGGATGAACCCTTTGAAGAAATGGGTTCAGAACCCGTTGAAGTACCTGCATTCAAAGATGAAGAGTTTGGACAAATAACAGTTTTAGGATAACATGTTTCCTTTCCTAGTGGTATTGCACTATCATTTATGTTGAGGCAAGTTTCAACAGTCTTTCCCATGGGAATCCACCTAAGACCAACAGAAGTAAAGATTCTACTCGTTGGTTTCCATGTAAGACCAGATCTAGGAGGCGTTGTTTTCATGTACACAACAGAAGTCTTATTTGGGGGAAACTTTTGTCCTTTAGATATCTGTCTTTCAGGTATCTTGGATTCGCTTTTCTTTACTACGGGTATGTATCTTTTTGTTGTCTTATGGGGTTGTACCTTAGTACGAGAATTCACCTTTTTCAGGAGTTGTGTTATACAAGCATCATGATTAGCATTAAAGACACATTTCTAACATGTCGAGTAGATGAAGCGTTTGGAGTCCGAAAAAGAACTAGAATTCCTAGAGTGTTCTGCTTTGGGCACAACAGTTTTTGTTACATAACTACTCTTATGTGTAGGCCAATTCTTAGTCATTTGATTCGTGCTCCTAGGTGTTGGTTTGATACCATTAGTAGTGTTCTGTAATCTAGCAGAAGGTATCACACTAGTTTTTGAATTCCTATCTTTTTCTTGTGTATTTTTCTTAGCTTTCTCTAGATAGTGATTAT
The DNA here is from genome assembly GCA_026074375.1 of Tanacetum coccineum. Classification (NCBI taxonomy): domain Eukaryota; kingdom Viridiplantae; phylum Streptophyta; class Magnoliopsida; order Asterales; family Asteraceae; genus Tanacetum; species Tanacetum coccineum. Next base: position 11,933 of record BQNB010050975.1, on the reverse strand, counting down.
GAACCATGTCATTTTAACTAAATCTTGGCATGTTCTTTGAGCTATTCCTAGATTCGCTAGATGCAATCTCATGATGAGGTTTTACAAAAGCAGATTCTCGAACATTAGGCCAATAATGTGGAGTGACTGGTTTTGACAAATCATTCTTCACATCAACTTGGGAGGCAAACCGTGGTTTTGAAAATTTAGGTCGTTCAGATTTAAATGCATTCGGTTATCTAATAATTGATTGGTTTATAAGTGGTTATAAAGGCGGTTTCCCCAAGATTGATGGTTTTGCAAACTTAGTATCCACACTATTTTCTTTAGACTTTATTAATTCGTTTTTCAAAGCTGCAGTTGCAAACACCTTTTTCTGAATCAGAGCTTTTAAATGCTCATTTTCCTCAAGTAATTTAGCCATTTTACATTCTAATTCGATGTTAATTGATTTAATTACATGTATGTCAGTTTTAAGTTTGGCTTCATTGCTTATTTCTTTTAACATTTAACCATGTTGCCCCGATTTTAAAGATTAATTTTGACATTTAAGCTCAAGATTAATGCAATGTGTTTCAAGTTTTGATAAATCTTGTTTAAATTGGGCAACGGTCTTTTTGAGGAAATGGTTTTCACTTTCTAAAGAAGATTTTTCTTCAAACATCTCGTTCTCATACACATGGCTATATGACTCTAGTATGGCTGACTCAAAATGGGTTTTAAAAAATTCTGTCTGTATATCCAAAATTAAACATTTTTCATCAAACTCGTCTTCAAGAGACATGACATACTTTAAATCATCCTTTATTTCTTTGACAAGACTCTTTTCAAAGGAACGTAGTTGATGATTTATGTCTCTAGCTAACGGTTCAAATTCTTTAGACAATTGATTTTGAACTTTCCTCAATACATCACCTTTATGATTCAGGAGGTGATGCTTTTTCTTAGATTGATTTCTTGCTTTAAAATAGTTTATTTTTCAAAATTGAGCATCGAATGCTTGACAAGGCAAAAGTATCGCATTGGAATATTGTTCTAAAGTTTTGGATCATAATTTACCAATTGAGCTTGTTCCAAATGTTTTTTCAAATTAACTTCTCTTTTTTTCAAAGGAACTTTTGGTGGTTCTTCAAACTAAGTCTCATCATATACAAAGCCATGATACGAGAGCGGAGTTTTTCTTTGTTTTACTTTTAAACATTTTTCAGCTTCGCATTTTAGCTCTTCTTCAAGAATAATCTTATGATCAAAAAGCAAGTCTTTTCCCATTTCATCAGTGTTATACAGACTTGGTGTTAACTCAATGGCTTTGTTCAGGAGAAAAGGGTTATCAACATCATTTTGGTTCTTAAAGCCAAGGCCCTGTTTTCCCGTATTAAAATTGTCTTCTTTTGGAAGCAACATATGAAAATTCTGAGCAGTCTGTCCCGCTTTTAGAACTTTATTGTTTAGATTGTTTATTTGTTTTAGAAACTCTTGATTTGTTTTTTCAAATTCATTCTTTCTGTTTAAAAGTGGTTGGACAAACTCTGCATACTTCTCATTCTTTTTGTGGAAAGACTTTTCTTTTTGACAAGCTTGAGATTTAAGGTTTGAAATTTCTTCGTTTAAAAGCTTAATCTTTTTGCAATATTCAGATTCATTTGTTTTTTTCTTTTGCCAAATGGTTTTCTTTTTTCCTTAAATATTTCAAGCTCTTTTATCAAAAAGACATTCGCTTATTGAACTTCGCGATTGGCCTTAATACAGTTTTCCACTTCATGTTGTCCATGATTTTGTATCTCAATAGCAAACATATTTTCAAATGTATCATTGTTTGAGTGATGTACCTCAGTCAATGTGTTGTTGTCAAGTGAGGGTCTGACAACATCATTCTCTTTATGAGAAACAACCTTATCAATCCATGCTCTTTCAGCATCTGCAACAAAACCTGAACTACTGCTTCCATCATGCGGTCCTGTTGATGTATTGTCATCTATGCTTGCTTCGGAGTCTACACCAGCATTCAGTGCTATACCCTCATTGACCATACCCTCTTGAGTCTGCATCTTGCTTTCATTTAGCCGTTTTTAAATCTCCTTTATTACATGAACCTCTCATGCTTTCATCGTACATTCACTTTCATGAAGTGCTCTTCTACCGATGTTCATCTCGAGTGATTCCATGTAGTAGAGTAATTCACGTCTGAAAGATTGAAGTTCTTTGCTCGTGTATTCTTGGAAGCGTTGTTTCAAAACTTGATCATCACGCTCTGAAGATTCTACATGTTTCGAGGTGAAAAAGGTCTCAAACTGTGCCCTAAGCACTTTAAAACATGTCATTGACTCACACTCTTGTAGATACTCATTTTTAAGTTGCCTTTGTAAGTTATCTATGTTGTAGGATAACTTCTTTATGAGTGTATCATGATTGTCACCAAAGTATCTTTGAATTGGTAGTTTAAATCCATCTTCAATTCCCGTACACGCAAACCACCGTATATTCAGGAGATATTTCGAATGTTTGTTGATTAATTCAAAGTATATTGAGCAATTTTTTCTTGTTTTAGTCATTCTTTCTTGAAGCTGTTGCAATTCTCTATCTGCGGTATTGGAAAACGAAGATTCCATTGAATTCCAATGTGTGAAAATGATTTAGGATCTTTTATGGATAAAGTGATGTGTTGTGGTTTTGAGAAATCTCAATGCTTTTGGATGACGTTTGTTATGAATTGTAGCGATTTGTAGCATGAAAGGACAAACGATGAAAGAGTTTGATAACGAGGGATGAACGGTAAAAACTATTTGAAACTAAAAGGTTAAATAAATAAAATTTGAAAAATAGAAACTAAAAGTGAAAAGTGTTTGAAAATTAAAAGACTAAAGTTGAGATTGTTTGTTATTAAAGGTTGAAAAGTTAAATTAAAAATAACTTGAACCTTTCTTGTTAAACACTTTCAAAAGAAATTTGAACCATTTGTAAAACCAATGACATATGTGTTTCTTAAATACGTATGCATGGAATGATAGAAATATGAAATTGGTCGTCTTCTTCCTTAGAATACCAGGTTTAGTTTTTTTTTCATTTATTTCTTCTTTTAAGTTTCAAGAAGAGACGATTAAGCAATACTAAACACGTTACGATGTTCTATGAAAGATCGCGATTCTAATGAATGTAGTTATAAGACCCGCGAACGTCGAAGTCGAAACCCAAAAAACTGAAATGCTAGAAGAACAACCAAACCGCAATAAGAATCAAACTGCTAAAAGTCTAAAGCTCAAATCGCTAGTCATCAAACTGCTGGTGTCAAACTGCATAAGTTGACTTAGGTCAAATTGCATATATTGAGAATCAAACCACACAACCTTGAGATAAAACCGCAGATTTTATACAAGACAAACCGCAGTTTTATTTGAGCTCAAACCGCACAACAAGAGGTCAAGCCGCACATTTGTTAGCTCAAACTGCACTTTTGCTTAGGTCAAACCGCACATTCAAGTAGGTCAAACCGCACAAAGAACAACTCAAACCGCACTTTCAAACACAAACCCAGATTTTTTCGAAATAAGCAGTTTTGCAGTTAGTATAAGCTACGGAGATGATCTCATTAACGTTTTAAACAAGAAAGGTATGATATTTTTGTGTTTTTCGAGAGGGTTTTAAACTAAAAAAATAAACGGTTTAACAAAATAAGCTACGAAGAGGGTAAGCTACGAAATAAACAGTTTAACAAAATAAGCAAAAAAGAACCACGAAACCAAAGTAGGCTATATTAAGCTGTTTTCAATAAGCTGTTTGAGTCACCTTGTTAAGGCATAAAAAGTTGAGACAATAAGCTTGCTTTAGTTTTGACGTGAACAAGAAAGCTTTTGTGACCAAATACCCTAAATCCAAATAAGATTTTGTGACCAAATAACCTAAGTCTAAATAACCTTTTGTGACGGTTATTAAGACAGAAAAATACAAAATAATTAATGATTGACAAAAACATTTTTAAATTGAAAAACAAGTTCAACCTGTATAGGTTTTAAAAAATTTAAAGTATAACGAGTTTAAAAAAAACAAAAATAAGCTATAGGATAAGCCCGAAAATAAGCATGAACACAATCACTAAATCCACATGTGGCTAGTGATACCACTTATTAAACTTTAATAATCTCACACAATAAGCACTAGAATAAGCAAATAGATAAGAAGGTATTTTAGAGAGAGAAACTAGAAAGAGAAAGAAGGGAGGATTATCATTGTTATGAGAAGTGAAACAAATGACAACCAACCCTTCCTAACATGCTAGGGAGGGATATATACATGTACTTTGATGTAACCATGTCAACTTCCAGGGGGAAGTAGTGTATACTACTTTACTTAGTATGGTTTGTGTGAAGTATTCTGCAAAGGTGAGAAGATTTGTTGTTGATCTCTTGCATGTTCCCCCAAACAGATATTCATCAAGACCGAATGTCATGATACAATATAGAAGCAGTATTAATTGGTGTGGTTGGTTGATTTTTCTACAAATTCCGTTGTGCACTTTAAATGTCAATGTTAGAAGATCGTCTGAGGTACATCAAAGTTTCAGAATCTGCTCAAGATACAGATGTTGGTTTGGGAGAAAGCTAATTCAGAAACTTATATGGTGTTTGACCATAATCCTACTGTGCCGTGTATACCAGAAACTTATATGGTTTGGGGAGAAGCTGATTCAGAAACTTATATGAAGCCTTTATGAAGGAATTTAAGAAAGCTCATGGTATGTTCCTTCCTTATATGGTGTCTGACCATAGTCATGTTGTGCTGTGTATACCAGATAAGCTTCCTAAAATTAAAAAAAGAATTTAGGAGTATAGTTAAAAAAGGATGGGAAAAGGAAATAAATGGATGTCACATGTATAAAGTAGTGAAAAAACTTAAAAAATTGAAAAAGCCTGTAAGCAGGATTAGTTGGAAAGGTGGAAATCTTTTTGAAAGGGCTAGTTCTCTACAAAATCAATACAAACAAGCTTAAAAAAACATGAATGATGAAATGAAATTTTCGATGAATACACTAATGTTGTTGATGATGAAATGAAATTGTTGCAGCAACAAGTCAAAATTAAATGTTTTAGTGATGGTGATAAGAATACTGCCTTTTTCCACAGTACATTGAAGGCTAGAAGACACAAGAACAGAATTGAGACTATATGTGATGAGAATGGTGATAGTTTTGAAGGTGAAATGGTTGCAGA